>JAQNDB010000438.1:72500-85637 GCA_029204045.2 Tillandsia leiboldiana | reverse complement strand
TACAAGAAAAATACCACAGCGATCCTCGCGTCGATAGCTTCGCAACGGTACCTTGCAACGCCCAAATCGGAGTTCGGTAAGTCAAGATAAAAATTCGGCAAGGTGGTCACTCAAAAGATTTCAGCACAAAAGACTGTAGCACTGTACACAGAGAAAACAGTGATTCTCACTTGATGAAATCTCAGAAAAATCCAATAAAAAATACGAGCGCGTTCCTTGCGATCTGTAGATGAAAAAGTTGTATAAGCTCGTTTCCAGCTGACGCTCGTGCGCAAAGATATGGCCAAAACACCCGATGCAGTCCCACAAAGCCAAACAGAAAATGGGTCACAGTGTTGCCTCGGGATCCGTGCCAAAACTCGAAACGGGAAAGCGCGATCAAACGAAAGATGAAGCCCTACCTCTTAGGAGTCTGTCGGCGCAAGAATCACCCGCAAAATGATCTCGGGGTAGCCAGGGGAGCTAAAACACTGCTGCTGCGCCGAAGAAGAACACTAGAAAGCAACGTCGCGCCGCACCGTAAAATGGGAACCTCGGGATTCGTGCCTCCAAAAATCCCAGAACTTGGCAGGAAGATCAAGGACTTGAAGATGAAAATCTTCCAAGAAGGGAGCTGGGGAGATCAAGCTTGTGGCTGAGAGGAAAAAAGCCAAAGAAGAGGGCTCGGGATGCCTATTTATAGGCTGAGAAAACATTTGGAGAAATACCCAGTGTGGTCCCAAGTTCGGGCGCGCACGTGCGGCCCGGCCCAGCCCGCAGGGTTCGTGCGCGCACAGTGCGGCCACGGCCCGCCAAGATTCGGGCGCGCACAGTGCGGCCCGGTCCACCACACAGCCCAGTCCGCTAACACCACCGGGCCCCACTGCACCCGGTGCACCTGCGCCCGCCAATGGCGACGCGACACGTGGCCCGGCCACCCGTGCACGCGCACGTCGCGCCGTGGACCGCGCACGTCGCGGGACCCGGGCCGTACGGCAACCTGCCCCGCCGTACCGGCCCGCCTGCCCCCGCCACCCACTCCACCGGTTGCGTGACCGGGAGCACAGCACCGAACCAATAACCTCACGCCACGTGTCCACCCGGTCCACCGTGCACCCGGACCAAATTCCGTGGACCGCGTCTGCAAGCACCGGCCAACCGCAAAGCGCCACGTGGCCCGCCCCCCGGCGCACGACCTTCCGCGGTGGACCGCGCGCCTGCCCGCGCTCCCGGGCGCCTGCCCGCGCCCTGCCCGCGCCCTGTGCCGTCGCCTGCCGCCTGCCCGAGGCGGCGCCGCCGCCCGCCGGCGCTGCCCGCCGCCGCCGGCGATCGCCGGAAACACTGTTCCGGCGGTGAACAGTAACCGCAGCCCAAAAACAGTAAGTAAAAGCCCATCTTGACCGTTTTCGCGCGCTGATTCCAAAAACGACGTCCATTTTGCCAAATTCCAAACCTATAATTTGCCGGAGGCTCCCGCAAACCCCAAAAACTGCCAAAACTTCCGGGAGCCCGCTTTTGGGCATCCGGACTCAGAATTAAGCAAACAAAAAGCCATTTCCAAGCGGTTTTTCCGCACTGAACCCAAATCCACCCTCTGTTTGGCCAAAATCCTTTCCTAAAATTCGGCAAAAGCAAGCCGAAGGCCAATACAGCCAACCAAAGCTCACAGGGTCTATCTCTTGTGTCCAAATAGGCGCTGCGAACACCGCCGACAAGCCACGTAGGCTTCCAGAAGCTGCTGTCACACTGAAGAAGCCCGGCAAAGGTCCGGGTCACCACATCCTCCCCCACTAAAAGAAAGTTTCGTCCTCGAAACTAAGGCAACTCCCAAGGAGTCTCAGAAAACCAGGGGTCAATATTCAACACCGCCGTCTCCAGCTCCCAAGTCACCTATCACTCCCCGTGATTACTTCTCAGCAACAACAACAGCAACAACCGGTACGGCATAGCCCGATTGCGCAATTCCCTCACCTCACGAGTCGGAATTCGCAACGGGCGTCCCTCGTACTCCAAACTCTCACAGACCCCAAAGGAACGAGTCAATCACGGGTGAGGGGTCCAAAACAAGACACTCCAGAGCTGAGACGCAGAAAAACCTCAAAACTCCAACAAAAGGCGGGGGAAAAAGGAACAAACAGCCTGAGTAACACGCTCTAAAAATCACTCCCAAGAGCCAGCTCAACCCAAGCGACCCGAAACACAACCACACAAACACCTGCACAGAAAAAGGGGCCCAAACAAGCAGGGGTTCACACTCGGTTGCCCTCAAAACTCAACCACCTAAGTGGATTGCTCAGCCGCAGCCTCACATCAAAAGGGATCCTCTGGGACACAAACTCAAACTCTGTACACCAGAATGGCCCCACACAGTGCCAGCTATGGAACCGTCAAACACGACTCCCAAATAGCTCTTCTGCTCCAGGCATCCGCCACCACAGTGGCTCTGTCGGGGTGACACTGGATGCTCAACCAAATTCAATGGTAGCTCATCCGCCACAGTGGGAGGTATCACTAAACTCACAAACCCATCTCCCACTACTGGCAGGTTAAAATCGGTGCTGGTACCAATCTCATCAACCCGGTCATCAAGTTCTGCTGGCACTGTCCGGTCCAAAACTCCTCACCCCAACAATGACCGTCGATCTCGGCCAGTCTTATATAGCATCCACTTGGCGCCGAATTTCCACCGCCGCCCCTTCGGCTAGAAGAAGTAGTCCAGGAAGATAAGCTCTCGAAGCTGAAGCTGGTGCCACAACGACTAGGCATAGGGCTCCTTCCTCACAGATCTTGACACACCCTCTACAAATGCTGCACAAGCTCAAAACCACTCAGGGAGGGGGTAAAACCAAAATATCCCTGGAGGATGCCGCTAACAGCCGTTCAAGGCCAACAGAAATACAAAATTCCTCAATCTAGAGGCAACAGGGCATTAGTCAATCCTTGGCTTCACTGTACTCGTAATGCCCCTACTGTGTCCTGAACACCATCTAGACAATGCCCTCAGCTGAAATTCCAAATTGGCGCAGGATCACACAATATCTGCCGGAATATAGCTCCTTCAAAAGGTTCTAAATAATACCTGGACCTGCCTGGACTCCAATCCCAAAGGGCTCTCACCGTCGTGTATCAACGACGTGGCACTAGGTCAAGCAGACCCTCTATCCATCAAATCCACGCACCTAAGAAATCAACTCTCGTAGCTCTAAAGGCGGTATCCAATGAGGGGCTAATGAAGTTGGCGCGGTTTCCAGAATCACGTCAATCACAATCTTAATCTTCCTTTCTGGCGGCCTAATCATCGGCTTAGGTGGACTTACACCTGGGATTTCATGGACAATAGGGACATCCTTAAGTCCCGCTGCCGCCGTAGGCACCTCACACACGGACGCTGTAACCTGTGTGCTCAAAAAGTCTCAACAAACAAAATGCCTTCCATTATCCGCCTCGCAGAAAGTCAAAGTCCTTTCTCTCAGCAGTCAAACATCCTGTGGCACTATGCCAACCGATCCCCAAGCACTGGGTCATAACACTGAGCTGCCGAAGAAACCAATAAGTCTGCCGGCATAACTTACGGCCTCTGCTGCACTGGACAAGCCTCCTCCACTTGCACAATGCCAACAGTAACCTGTACCTCAAGTGCAAGTGGTAACGACTCTACCGCTAGCCCATGCAGGAACGCAACATGTCCTAACTCCGACTGCTGTGAAGAAATCACACCTGCGACAACTCAATCCACTACCGTGGCGCCCTCCAACCGGGCGGCACAGATTCATCCGCTCGATGCAAGTGGTCGTCGCTCCGTCTGCCCAAAATATCTAGACCAATAACAACGGGAGCACGACCTCTGTCCATGCCCACACTGAGGTGACGAATATGGTCTCTTACAGACAGCCAATCCATGCTACCGCTGCGCCACTCAGATAAAAGGGCTGATGCTGTCATCGGGGTCCACCCAACCTCTGACATCTCAGAAATCCACCTGGATATCATCATCATACGACCAAACACAATTGATTCATGCAATTCCTTAAACAATTATCCTTACAAATCTCACCCCTCAATCACAAACATTGCACCCCAAACATGCCAGTTATCAATCACACAGGGTAACATCCCCACGGGTAAGCTTTACATAATCCATTCACAAGGATATCCATCATCCAGGAAGGGAAAACACAAATGTCTCTGCCGGCCGATCTGTCCTCCATCATCTGGCATCAACGCCTCTAACCAGAACTTGCCTCTGGCAGCTGATCCCCATCCAAAGAACTGCAGCGCCAGGCTCCCAACACCATGCCAACTCTAACGCGGCATCCAAGATCCAAAAATCTGCACAGGAGGGACTAAATCAACAGAAAGGTAACCTGGCGCCATCCACTACTGGTCACATAAATCCTATGTGCCTCGTTCCATGGAACGCGCAGTTCAACAACTGTGTAAAACCCTTGCCACAAGGGCTCTCAAGTAGCCTCTCCGACACTACCAACCACGATTCTGCCTCCTAAGGCTCCAACTCAATTCCATGAATCGGGGTGGTTCATCTACCAAGCTAGCTCCATCGATCAATAATGTCCCACAGCTCATCAGCTGTCAGCAATCCACCCTGCCTCAGTGCCTTGGCACTAACACTGGCACGGAGGGGGTAACTCGCTCCATTGGCGTCACAGAAATCCCTGCCGCTGAGGGTACTGCAACCTGGTGGTCTCAGGAGGAAAGCACTGACAGGCTGCCCACTGCTCCGACAACTGTGTCACCAAAACTAGCTGGCCACACAAACACAGATATGCCTCCAAAATCCTGTCATCTGGGTCCGGAGCTCTCTGACCTCAATCCGGGTATCCGGCCCAAAACCAAACCGCTCAAGCTCAACTGCTATGACAGGATGCACACGGGTCAAAACCCAGCGTCGGGGAGACACCGCTCGCCACGACGAAACCACAAATCAGCACACAACAACGCTCGACCCAATCCAGCGAAAGTCTAGAGCATGTCACCCATTCCACAGCGTTATGTTGTCTGCAGCCAACATAACTACTTAGGAGAATAAACATGCCAATCACTCATCCCGCCCCTCGGGAGAGGTGTAAAACTCGATCAGGACTCTCGCTACAAATCACGACTCTCACGAAGTCATCCTAGGGTCCAACCACAAGCCTAGGGTTTCTAAGTCCACCATGACCTAAAACCTAGGCTCTGATACCACCTAATCTGTCACGCCCCGGGGTCGAAACTGCGACCCGGGCTCGCCAACAGATCCGCCACCTATGCCAACCCGCATAGGCGAAGCGACCTACCTGCAAAAGAGCTACAGCTAACAGATATCAGAGCTAAAAGATAAAACTGCTGTAGAAATAAAATCAACCACTGTACAACTGAAGATAAAACAACAAGGTCCCTCTCCCAAAAAGATAATCATACAATAACCTCGAGTACAAACTCATAGCTCAACAGGGAGATATCTCAAATAAAACATCAGTGTACAAGCTCTCAATACATCATATCCTCACTACATCAGTCTCTCAAAAGAGGAAATAAATACCACTCTACCGACTATACGGAAGATCTCCTCCAAAGGGGGTACTGCTACTCTCCAAAGATGGGTCTGGATCTAGCTCGCTACTCCCTCACCACGCACAGCAACCACAGAACGGCAACACCCGCCAAGACTCTGCAAAACAAAGAGGAGAAAGGACAAAAGGGGGAAAACCCCCAACGGGCGTGAGAACTTCGCAAAAAGGGAGTTCTCAGTGGGTATCGCCACAAGGCCCGACGATCTACCCACCAAGACTACTAGAGGCAAAGATAACCGATGCAGTAAAACGGAAAGAAGAAGCTGGAAACTCTCTACAGCTACCATGCCTCTAATCAAATGCTCAAATGGGGCAACTCTGATGAAGATATGCAACACTCGCACATGAGATGCTCAATCGACCCAATCGAGCTGACTGCCGCATCGGGTCCAGTCAAACCTTGCGCCCACCTACAACCACCTCCCGCTGACGGGCAGGAATTACGTAGGGCGTCCAAACGGACTGACTCGCTATCGAGTAGTGGCTCATGCAGGCTATAGTCAAATCCATGCCCTCTCTCTCTCAGAACGGAAAGACTCAAGATGCTCAACCTCTCACACAATGGTCAAAGAACTCACAACGACCACGGGACCACCGTCAAACCCCGAACGGTTCCCAACAATACTAGCACTGGTCTAAACACAGCTACTAGACTCCACTCGGTCCCCAGGCACGAGTGTAACAAAAAGTATCTGACTGAATAAACCCAATCGATAGACCAGTAATCACTGGTACTGCCTGCTCTGCCGCGACGGGTATGCCAGCCTACGCATAACACCGAAGCAAAGGAGTCCCAAGGACTCAAAACCCAGCATGGTGCCCGGCGCTCTGCACCGTGGAAAGCCTACTCCGGAGTGGCACTCGAGGGGAGCGACCCACACGAGTAAAGTATCACTGTATCAAGCATCACTGTATCGAGTATCTCTGTAACCACTGTCTCATAATAGCAGGACTGGATCAAGACTATGATCAAAGTGGGAAACTCCGTCCACTAACAAAACCCCGATCTGATGCAATAATACTCAAAAAGTGGGAAACACCATCCCTAGGACAAATCTGATACCCAATCTGATGCGATAGTCAACATCCGGTCAACCGCCCAAAGTCCGCGGTCACCGCAATAACCCACAACCCACAGTTGGGTAAATAAATCAAGATCCGGTCAACCGCCTACTGTCCGCGGTTGCCGCAATAACCCACAATCCAACATCAAGCACACCCTGTCTCTGACCCTAAGGTCCCAGCTACACTATCCCAAACCTCTGCTCGAACCCGAGCAACATGACTCAAAAGTCTAAATAAAAAGGAGAAAGAAAGCAATCATGGTTTCTCCTAAGTCAAATTCCAATATGTAGTGCAGCAGTAAAAGATGGCCTAACTATATGTTCATACACATATGTCCATACAAGCATGCATTTGTCCTTAAAAAGGATAAAGAAAATAAACCTCATGCCAGAATTAGCAATGACCATACCTGTCCATGATTTTCGATCCATAATCACTCCTTGGAGTAGGACCTGCACATAACTACATAATCCTATCCCAATGCATAAACCAGCCTCATAAAAGGTTATGTGCTAATATGGCATGATAATTAATCCTGATATGGTAGCCTTGCCTTAGGTGGGCTTCCACTAATCACCAACATGAATATTTGATTATACCATTGCCATACTATGAGAAATTCACTTGCAATTTCCATAGAATCCTCACTGTTAAACTTACCGACCAATTTCAGTTATTGTACCGTACACCTGCATGCAATGCTAACATATAACAATATAGAGAACCGTCCACCGGTTCCGGGAATAAGGCACCCACCTGAAAAGCTGACTGTCCAAAGCCCAACAGCTGAAAACACCAGATAACTCTAATCCCTTGCTCCAATAAGTTCAGCACACCCGTAACTCTCCTGGCACAATACAAAGCTCACTAATTACACTAAGGCTCCCAAATATAACTCTTATAATCCCATACAACAACAGTCCCGAAACTGTTAAATTATCACCTGCAGAAAGTGCCCAGAAAATTCCAAGAAAATACCACAGCGATCCTCGCGTCGATAGCTTCGCAACGGTACCTTGCACGCCCAAATCGGAGTTCGGTAAGTCAAGATAAAAATTCGACAAGGTGGTACACTCAAAAGATTTCAGCACAAAAGACTGTAGCACTGTGCACAGAGAAACAGTGATTCTCACCTCTGATGAAATCTCAGAAAAATCCAATAAAAATACGAGCGCGTTCCTTGCGATCTGTAGATGAAAAAGTTGTATAAGCTCGTTTCCAGCTGACGCTCGTGCGCAAAGATATGGCCAAAACACCTCGATGCAGTCCCACAAAGCCAAACAGAAAATGGGTCACAGTGTTGCCTCGGGATCCGTGCCAAAAACTCGAAACGGGAAAGCGCGATCAAAACAAAAGATGAAGCCCTACCTCTTAGGAGTCTGTCGGCGCAAGAATCACCGCAAAATGATCTCGGGGTAGCCCAGGGGAGCTAAAACACTGCTGCTGCGCCGAAGAAGAACACTAGAAAGCAACGTCGCGCCGCACCGTAAAATGGGGAACCTCGGGATTCGTGCCTCCAAAAATCCCAGAACTTGGCAGGAAGATCAAGGACTTGAAGATGAAAATCTTCCAAGAAGGGAGCTCGGGGAGATCAAGCTTGGGCTGAGAGGAAAAAGCCAAAGAAGAGGGCTCGGGCTGCCTATTTATAGGCTGAGAAAAACATTTGGAGAAATACCCAGTGTGTCCCAAGTTCCGGGCGCGCACAGTGCGGCCCGGCCCGCCAAGATTCGGGCGCGCACAGTGCGGCCCGGTCCACCACACAGCCCAGTCCGCTAACACCCCGGGCCCCACTGCACCCGGTGCACCTGCGCCCGCCAATGGCGACGCGACACGTGGCCTGGCCACCCGTGCACCGCGCACGTCGCGCCGTGGACCGCGCACGTCGCGGCTGACCCGGGCCGTACGGCCACCTGCCCCGCCGTACGGCCGCCTGCCCCCGGCCACCCACTCCACCGGTTGCGTGGACCGGGAGCACAGCACCGAACCAATAACCTCACGCCACGTGTCCACCCGGTCCACCGTGCACCCGGACCAAATTCCGTGGACCGCGTCTGCAGCACCGGCCAACCGCAAAGCGCCACGTGGCCCGCCCCCCGGCGCACGACCTCCGCGGTGGACCGCGCGCCTGCCCGCGCTCCCGGGCGCCTGCCCGCGCCCTGCCCGCGCCCTGTGCCGCCGCCTGCCGCCTGCCCGAGGCGGCGCCGCGCCCGCCGGCGCTGCCCGCCGCCGCCGGCGATCGCCGGAAACACTGTTCCGGCGTGAACAGTAACCGCAGCCCAAAAACAGTAAGTAAAAAGCCCATCTTGACCGTTTTCGCGCGCTGATTCCAAAAACGACGTCCATTTTGCCAAATTCCAAACCTATAATTTGCCGGAGGCTCCCGCAAACCCCAAAAACTGCCAAAACTTCCGGGAGCCCGCTTTTGGGCATCCGGACTCAGAATTAAGCAAACAAAAAGCCATTTCCAAGCGTTTTTCCGCACTGAACCCAAATCCACCCTCTGTTTGGCCAAAATCCTTTCCTAAAATTCGGCAAAAGCAGCCGAAGGCCAATACAGCCAACCAAAGCTCACAGGGTCCATCTCTTGTGTCCAAATAGGCGCGCGAACACCGCCGACAAGCCACGTAGGCTTCCAGAAGCTGCTGGTCACACTGAAGAAGCCCGGCAAAGGTCCGGGTCACCACAAGATATATCATGTTCTTTTCAGTGGTTGATATGCATTTCCTGGACACATGCCATGCTTGATTGGTCACTAGCATAGTTCTATACCCGTCTCTATTCTTCACTGCATGTTTAGAATAGGTGAGATTATTTCAGTACTTGGCATGTTATACTTGTATCCCAGTGGGGATTTTCCTCGGCTTCTTGCCGTCTATCTGGTCAGTGGACCATGGTTTGAGCATCAGCATTATGATCGCCGTCGAGCCAGCTTTCAGTCGCGCACACCAGCGGATTAGCTACCCGTGTGGGTGTTCTTTACCGGTAGGGAGGTCTGATCGACCCGTGAGCCCAGTGGGGTTATGATAGCTTACAGGGTGTCCAAGAGTGGCTTTAGGCCTGAGGCCCCAGGGTGTCCAAGAGTGGCTTTAGGCCTGAGGCCCCGATGACCAATAGTGGTTTAGCCTGAGGTCATATGCTCCATGGCAAATTTAGCCTGAGGCCCTTGTGGCCAAAAGTGGCAGTGATTGGGTATATTTGTGGTGACACCTTTGACGCATGATCTTTGTTATTTCCTGCTTATCATATTATCATTCTCTGCTTGTCAGATTATCAGTTATAGCATGATCATTTACTGCTCGCCAGATTATCAGTGATAGTATGACTATTTCCTGCTTGTCAGCTATAACATATTCATTCCTACTTGTCAGATTATCAGTTATAGCATGATCATTTACTGCTCGCCAGATTATCAGTGATAGTATGACTATTTCCTGCTTGTCAGCTGTAACATATTCATTCCTACTTGTCAGATTATCAGTTATAGCATGATCAGTTTTTTATATGATTACACTGCTCTGTTGATTAATCCATGATTAATGGTACTCTGCTTAAATTATATACCTTTCAGTTTCAGTATATCCTACTTTTGTTATCCGCTTATTATTGTACCCAGTAGGTACAGCTTGCTATTTCCCGGCCCGTCGTGCCCACTGGGATACACTCCGGTGTGTCTCACACCCTCGGGTGACTGTTTTTCAGGTCCTTCGGGTGGGGGGACTTTTGGACGCTCTGTGTGAGGACGTGAGATAGACTGACCCTGGTAGGATGTACCCCTTTTGGTTTTAGTAAAACTTATAACTGATATTTCCATTTTGAGAAACTGGATTGTAATAACTCTGGAACCTTGTGGATGTAATAGAGTAGAACTTATTTAGTATATCTATCTTGTATCTACTCTGATTGACTGTATCTGTTAGCCGAGCACATATAAGGAAGACTCTGTTGGAGGTATAGAGACTTTTCTATATGTGTGGCGGTCTGTTCACGCCTTGGAGGAAGCAAGTTTAAACTCTGATTTAAAAAAAAGAAAAAAAAATTTAGACCCATTTTCAAATCTCGGGGCGTGACAATTTCTCGGGCCCGACATGCGCACAAACACTCCCAACGGCCACAAAAAGCTGCCCAACAACCAGCAAACCCTACGCGGGGGATTCCGGGACCTCACATATATACATGTGTATATAGATTTGTATATATATACATTTGCATATAGATTTGTATATATAAATTTGTATATAGATTTGTATATATATACATTTGTATATAGATTTGTATATATACACATTTGTATATAGATTTGTACATATATACATTTGTATATAGATTTGTATATATACACATTTGTATATAGATTTGTACATATATACATTTGTATATAGATTTGTATATAGATTTGTATATATACACATTTGTATATAGATTTGTATATATATAAATTTGTATATAGATTTGTATATATACATTTGTATATAGATTTGTATTTATACACATTTGTATATAGATTTGTACATATATACATTTGTATATAGATTTGTACATATATACATTTGTATATAGATTTGTATATATATACATTTGTATACAGATTTGTATATATAAATTTGTATATAGATTTGTATATATATACATTTGTATATAGATTTGTACATATATACATTTGTATATAGATTTGTATATATATACATTTGTATACAGATTTGTATATATAAAGTTGTATATAGATTTGTATATATATACATTTGTATATAGATTTGTACATATATACATTTGTATATAGATTTTGTATATACATACATTTGTATAAAGATTTGTATATATATACATTTGTATATAGATTTGTATATATAAATTTGTTTATAGATTTGTATATATATACATTTGTATATAGATTTGCATATATATACATTTGTATATAGATTTGTACATATATATACATTTGTATATAGATTTGTATATATATACATTTCTATATAGATTTGTATATATACACATTTGTATATAGATTTGTATGTATACACATTTGTATATAGATTTGTACATATATACATTTGCATATAGATTTGTATATATATATATTTGTATATAGATTTGTATATATAAATTTGTATATATATACATTTGTATATAGAATTGTATATATTTACATTTGTATATAGATTTGTATATATAAATTTGTATATAGATTTATATATATATACATTAGTATATAGATTTGTACATATATACATTTTTATATAGATTTGTATACATAAATTTGTATATATATTTGTACATATATACATTTGTATATAGATTTGTATATATATACATTTGTATATAGATTTATATATATAAATTTGTATATATATTTGTATATATATACATTTGTATATAGATTTGTACATATATAAATTTGTATATAGATTTGTATATATATACATTTGTATATATATTTGTATATATAAATTTGTTTATAGATTTGTATATATATACATTTGTATATAGATTTGCATATATACATTTGTATATAGATTTGTACATATATATACATTTGTATATAGATTTGTATATATATACATTTGTATATATATACATTTGTATATAAATTTGTATATATAAATTTGTATATAGATTTGTATATATATACATTTGTATATAGATTTGTATATAGATTTGTACATATATACATTTGTATATAGATTAGTATATATATACATTTGTATATAGATTTGTATATATAAATTTGTATATAGATTTGTATATATATACATTTGTATATAGATTTGTATATATACACATTTGTATATAGATTTGTACATATATACATTTGTATATAGATTTGTATATATATACATTTATATATAGATTTGTATATAGATTTGTATATATAAATTTGTATATAGATTTGTATATGTATACATTTGTATATAGATTTGTACATATATACATTTGTATATATATACATTTGTATATAGATTTGTATATAGATTTGTATATATATACATTTGTATATAGATTTGTATATATAAATTTGTATATAGATTTGTATATATATACATTTGTATATAGATTTGTACATATATACATTTGTATATAGATTTGTATATATAAATTTTTATATATATACATTTGTATATAGATTTGTATATATATACATTTGTATTTAGATTTGTATATATAAATTTGTATATAGATTTGTACATATATACATTTGTATATAGATTTGTATATATATAGATTTGTATATAGATTTGTATATATATATACATTTGTTTATAGATTTGTATATATAAATTTGTATATAGATTTGTATATATATACATTTGTATATTGATTTGTACATATATACATTTGTATATAGATTTGTATATATATACATTTGTATATAGATTTGTATATATAAATTTGTTTATAGATTTGTATATATAAATTTGTATATAGATTTGTATATATATACACATTTGTATATAGATTTGTACATATATACATTTGTATAAAGATTAGTATATATATACATTTGTATATAGATTTGTATATATAAATT
>JAQNDB010000438.1:0-67500 GCA_029204045.2 Tillandsia leiboldiana | reverse complement strand
GGTGTGGATCGGATGAAGATCGGCGGAGATCCAACATGCCCTAGAACCGGCCAACCTTGAACCGCGGTCGTTCCTCGCCGTCCGGCGCCGCCGTGCACCCGATTCGCCGGACAACCACCCAGCAAGAACCAGGGGACCGAGAGGAATCTTTTGGTCCATCTTGCGCCGGCCCGGGGGTCGCCGGCCGGAATCCGCCATTAATGGTGGCCGGAAAACGATAAAGCTTGGAATTTCGATCTCCGGCGATCGTCGGAGCTCCGCACAGTAGGAGAGTTACTCAGGTAAGTTCCTTGAGCATGAAGTAGTCCTTCTATGTAGTTGCATGGGACTTATAACGTACGGTTGTGTGGTTGTATAGTTGCACCACTTTCTACATACGAGCTGAGCGCCGCCGCCGCCGCCGCTCCTAGTTGCCGGAAAACCACCCAGGTAAGACCTAACCACCAATTTGTATATAGATTTGTATATATATACATTTGTATATAGATTTGTATATATACACATTTGTGTATAGATTTGTACATATATACATTTGTATATACATTTGTATATAGATTTGTATATATACACATTTGTATATTGATTTGTATATATATACATTTATATATAGATTTGTATATATAAATTTGTATATAGATTTGTATATATATACATTTGTATATAGATTTGTATTTATACACATTTGTATATAGATTTGTACATATATACATTTGTATATAGATTTGTATATATATACATTTGTATATAGATTTGTACATATACATTTGTATATAGATTTGTATATATATACATTTGTATATAGATTTGTATATATACACATTTGTATATAGATTTGTACATATATATACATTTGTATATAGATTTGTATATATATACATTTGTATATAGATTTGTATATATATACATTTGTATACAGATTTGTATATATAAATTTGTATATAGATTTGTATATATATACATTTGTATATAGATTTGTATATATATACACATTTGTATATAGATTTGTATATATATAAATTTGTATAAAGATTTGTATATATATACATTTGTATATAGCTTTGTATATATAAATTTGTTTATAGATTTGTATATATATACATTTGTATATAGATTTGTACATATATATATTCGTATATAGATTTGTATATATATATACATTTGTATATAGATTTGTATATATATACATTTGTATATAGATTTGTATATATAAATTTGTATATAGATTTGTATATATATAAATTTGTATATAGATTTGTATATATACACATTTGTATATAGATTTGTACATATATACATTTGTATATAGATTTGTATATGTTACGGAATTTGAGTTGGCGTAATTTCGTGAAAGTTTCAAGTCTTGAAGATTGAAGGTGAAGAAGGTTGGACCATTTAACTCAATCTCAAGAAAGAAGAATTCAAAAGGATCAGGTATGTTTAACTAAAGATTTTTGGTGATCCGAATACTTCTTGTAGTGTAGAAACACCTGAAAAAATTTTTCATTGCATAAAAATCAAAAACTGGACATGGGACATGTTCAGGATTCGGATCAGACATTCCAATCCGGATCCCGAAGGGTGTTCGTTCATACACTGGTTCAATCCGGATCGCAGCATCTCATGATCCGGATCCCGAACACTAGTTTTACCTTTTTACTTGCACGATCCGGATCAGGATTTGCAATCCGGATCCCGAACGTTGATGTTTGGTGAAACTGTATGAATGATCCGGATCAGCCATTCCGATCCGGATCCCGAACTATTGATTTTCTGGAAACCGTCTTTCTTGCTACTGCAATCCGGATCGCCGAAATCCGATCCGGATCGCCGTCCGTAAAATTTCCAGAAATGGTAGGTTTTTTATTCTTATCTTCTTCCTAGGGTTTCTAACCTATAAATAGACCCTATGTTTCTTTTTCTAGGGTTAAGGAAAATAGCCGTCATAATAAAATATCATCTTACACGGCTCTAGATCCACATATAGAGAAGAAAGGAAATCATTAGATATTACCCTATGTTTCTTCATCTATATTGATTAGTTTGATTCTAGGTTTTCATACTCACATCTTGAGTTGAATCAAACTAATGAATACTTAGATGGTATTTCCTATCTATCTTTGATCTAAGTATTCGGCGGATCATCACCACCCAAAAAACAACGATTTACCCCAAAATCGGCGCGTGGACTCGCGTGTCCTTGTGGATTCAAGGTTCAACCGCTCTCGTGGATTCGGAGCGAGGTACGTTCGTGGATTCGAAGCGGGCTACTGGGTGAAGACCGTGGATTCGGTCAGACGTTGTGGACTCGACGTTGGACGCCGTGGATTCGGCGTTGGACGCAGATCGTGGATTCGAGACGCGTTGCGGAACGAGCGGAGAAGATCAACTAGGAGCGTATGGTAAAAGGTTGAGTCGTCTATGAGTACGTTAAATCACCTTGTACGTGTTTCAATTCTAGTGGATTTCACCGTGTTATCGGTCCCGTGGTTTTTTACTCCGGTTTGGAGTTTTTCCACGTAAAAATCTTGCGTGTTCATTTATTTTTCCGCATTGGGTTTTATTGCGCAATGATTTTTTGAGTGTTTATTGTTTACACCTATTCACCCCCCTCTAGGTGTTTTTTCCCCTATTTAGATCTATATTACATATAACCCAACAAGTGGTATCAGAGCGGGAATAGGGTTGTAAACAATGGTTGAAGGTGGAAACATCAATCGACCCCCTTTCTTTGATGGAACAAATTATGCCTACTGGAAAGTACGGATGAAAGCCTTTTTAATTTCCATCGATGAAAGGGTGTGGCAATCAATTGAATTAGGATGGTCTAATCCAACTGAAATTATTTCTGATGTTCGCACCTTAAAACCTAGGTCGAAATGGACCAAGGAAGAGTCAGATTCATCTTCTTACAATGGCAAGGGAATTAATGCTATTTTTAATGCCTTATCTCAAACTGAATTCTCTCGCGTCTCGGCATGTGAGACTGCGAAAGAAATCTGGGATGTTCTTCAGGTTACACATGAGGGAACTAACCTCGTGAAGATTCAAAAGCTGCAAATGCTTATGAGCAGATTTGACTCCATTTTTATGGCAGAAAATGAATCTTTCACGGACTACTATACACGATTGCAAGACATCGTAAACTCATGTGCTAACCTGGGAGAGAAGATTCCAGAATTTAAGGTTGTAAGAAAGATCTTAAGAACTCTTCCTGAACGATTTCGCCCAAAGGTTACAGCCATTGAAACTATTAAACACCCGGACGAAATACGTGTAGAAGAATTAGTTGGTTCTTTACAAACTTATGAAATGACATTTCCTACTAACTATTCTTCGGGAAAGGCATCCTCTTCTAAGTCTTCAGGTTATGCGTTGAAAACAACTAAGGAAGAAGACGCGGATACATCCTCCTCAGACGATGACGAGAACCTTTCTATGGAGGACTTTGAGAAGCAACTCGCTCTCTTGACAAGGAAGTTTCGCCGCAACTTTCGAAGGGGTAATTCAAGTAAATCTCCATCCTTCGGAAAGTCGAAGAGAGGCAAGGGTACTTCAAGTTACAAGTCAAGAAAGCAAGAGAACTTCTCAAAGGATAAGAAAAGTTCAGAGGGACAAGTCCAATGCTTCAAGTGCCGAGGATACGGCCATATCTCAACGGAGTGTCCAACTAAGAATCCGTCGAAGAAGAAAGTGATGCAAGCCGTCACTTGGGATGACAACTCCACGTCAAATGAGTCATCCTCAAGTGATGAAGAAGAAAGCGCAACGGCATTCCACGCGTCCACATCTTCACCCTTATGTGCTTAATGGCAAGTACTTCAGATTCATTGTCCAACTCCTCTCGGGTTGAAAAAATTGCAACGGATGATGAATCAAGTAACTCTGAAGGTGAAGATTTTGTTTTAGCTTACCACAGACTTTTACGGGATTCAAAGAAACTGGCTAAACAAAACAAGAGTTTGAGAGGGAGATTGCATGATCTCGAAGAAGAAGCAAAAAGGGCAACTTCTCTCTCAAACGCTCTTGAAGTGGAAAGGGAAAATCTGATAAAAGTAAATGTTTTCCTTCAAGAGTCCAATGAGCTTTTTGAGAAGGAACATACAAAACTGGTCGATAACGCGGATCACTTCTCAAAGCTCTACAACGAGGCTCGACAGGATAACCTGGAAATGACAAAGACCATTTTCCAACTCAAGGATAACTTGCAGCGATTCTCTTCAGGAAGGAGTAAGTTGGATAGGCTTCTTGGTCTTGGTCAAACAAATCGGTTCGGCCTCGGATACACTCAAACTGGAAACAGTCCAAGTTCGAGTGGGACAGTTTTTGTGCCTTAGTCGGTATCTCCTCCTCCGACACCGGATTTCAAGAAAAACAACGACAACAAACCTACTTCATCCTCTTTGGGATCGTCAAGATCTAAGGTATGTTTTCGTTGTGGTGTTTCAGGGCACATAAGAAGATATTGCAAGACGGGAGTCAAACGCTCACCTCAAACACCTCTTGCAATGACTACCACAAAGGTGGTTCCTCGGAAATCAATTGCAAATCAATTGAAGGAAAAGAACCTTGGTAGTTCACCGCGCAAGACGACTTCATCAAGGAGCAGCAATCGCTCTAACAAGACGCTTTCACCTAGGCATATAACTTCACGACCATTACCGACGCATTCCAAAAAGTTTTGGGTGCGCAAAGGTGAAATTTTTCCTTGTCTTGTTACCAATGTTTCCTTGCATGCATATGATAGTTCGTCTTGGTATTTGGATAGCGGGTGTTCCCGTCACATGACCGGTGACAAAAATAGTTTTCAAAACTTTGAGAAAATCTCCGGAGGACTTGTTGTTTTCAGAGACGGTCGGTCTTCCAAAATTGTTGGAAAAGGAACGGTAGCTATTCCAGATGGCCCGATTTTGAAAAACGTCTTATTTGTTGATGGCCTTAAGACTAACCTCATAAGCATAAGTCAACTTTGCGACAATGGTTTTTCAGTTAACTTTTCATCTGTTGAATGCGTTGTAACTGATAAGGACCATGTCTTCTTTTTAAAAGGGGTTAGATCTGAAAACAATTGCTATGTTGTTCCTAATAAAATTTCAGAAAAATGTAACCTAGTTTCTTTGGATAATGAAACACTTTGGCATGAAAGACTAGGTCACATAAATTTTAAAGAACTAGCAAAGATATCAAATAAAGACGTGGTTAAGGGGGTTCCTAAACTTCTATTTAAAAACAACATTGTGTGCGGAGGTTGTCTTAAGGGAAAACAATCAAGGGCTGCACACAAGAACCTGAACCACGTTGGTACCAAACGGCCCTTGGAATTACTGCACATGGATTTAATGGGGCCGACCCGTCAACCATCTTTGGGAGGTAAATGGTATATTTTCTTATTGGTTGATGATTTCTCTCGGTATTCTTGGGTAGCATTTTTAAAAGAGAAAGCTGATACGTTTGATTCTTTTCATGAGATTTGCCATCGTATTATGATTGAAAAGAATGAAAAGATCATTCGTGTTAGAAGTGATAGAGGTGGAGAATTCATAAATTCCAAATTCATTGATTTTTGCACTTCCAACGGCATAAAACATGAATTCTCGGCACCCTATACACCTCAGCAGAATGGTGTTGTTGAGCGCAAAAACAGGGTTGTTCAAGAGATGGCGCGTGTGATGCTTCATAGCCGGAATTTACCGCTATATTTTTGGGCTGAGGCTGTGAACACCGCTGTCTATGTCATTAATCGAGTGTATTTGCGCCCAGGAACTTTAAATACACCATATGAGCTGTGGTTTAGTAGAAAACCGGATATCAAATACTTTCGGATCTTTGGGAGTCGATGTTTTATTTTGCGTGATCGCGAAAATCTTGGTAAGTTCGATTCTCGAAGTGACGAAGGGATCTTTTTGGGTTATTCTACAAATAGCAGAGCATATCGGGTATTTAACATGGAATCTAAAACGATTGTAGAATCTATAAATGTTAAAGTAGATGAAGCTTTTCACTTTGCATCTGAAAAATCTACCTTCGATATCTCTCTAGATGATGATACACCTGCCATTGCATCTTCTCATGATAATACTTCCAATATTAATGATGCATCTAATGGTTCTTCAAGTTTATCTGATGTGCAGGAATCGTCTCATGTACCTCCGAGTACTCCGTTACCTCAAACGTTATGCATCTCCAAGGATCATCCGAAATCGAATATTATTGGAGATCCACAAGAAGGAGTTAGAGCTCGGAGGCAGTTGGTTTGTGGATTCGCTTGCTACGTATCTTTAATCGAACCAAAGAACATAGATGAAGCTCTTCAGGATGACTACTGGATTAAAGCAATGCAGGAAGAGCTCTATCAATTTGAGCAAAACAAAGTCTGGGAATTAACGAAGCCTTCGAAGCAACACAATGTGATAGGTACCAAATGGATTTTCAAGAACAAGAAAAATGAGGATGGTACTATCATCAGGAACAAGGCACGATTAGTTGCTCAAGGCTACTCTCAAGTAGAAGGTATAGACTTTGATGAAACTTTCGCCCCTGTAGCTAGACTCGAGTCCATTCGTATACTATTTGCTATTGCTTGTCATTTTAAAATCAAATTATTTCAAATGGACGTTAAGAGCGCGTTTCTAAATGGATTTTTAAATGAGGAAGTTTATGTGGCTCAACCTAAAGGTTTTGTAGACCATAAACAACCTAACCATGTTTTTCGTTTGAAAAAGGCTCTTTACGGTCTGAAACAAGCACCGCGAGCATGGTACAAAAGGTTGACAAAGCACCTTTTGGAGAAGGGCTATACTCGAGGGGGAGCTGACAGGACTCTCTTTGTGAAGCATTATCAAAACAATTTTATTGTAGCACAAATCTATGTCGATGACATTGTATTTGGCGTAACAAGAGATAATGATGCTTCTAAATTCGCAGAGACCATGGAAAGCGAATTTGAGATGTCCATGATGGGCGAATTGACTTATTTTCTTGGATTGCAAATTAAACAAAATGATTAAGGTATTCACTTGTGTCAATCCAAGTATGCAATGGAGTTGGTTAAAAAGTTTGACTTAGAAAATTCGAAGGATTTTCCGACTCCAATGGGAACTAGCCACAAGGGACTTGGAAGTGAATCACATAGTGAGAATGTAGTGTTCTGGTTTTTCCCGTGCAACTTTCCGATGAATCCATTGTGTGGAACACCTAGTGTTGGTGTGTCTGGCCCATGGTGCATCAAAGGGGTGCCACAGATGGACCTTGTGAGACTTTAATAGCTGATTTGGCCTTCGGCTGCATTTGCCGAATTTTAGAAAAGGTTTTGGGCCAATCTGTGGTTGGATTTGGATTCAGCGCGGAAAAACGCTTGAAAACGGCTATTTGCTTGTTAAATTTGGAGTTCGGATGACCAAAAACGGGCTTACGGAAGTTTTCGGGGATTTTCGGTGCATGGGGGAGGCTCGTGGACCGGCCTGAGCCACGTGGCGGCCTATTATTGGCCGGCTCACGCAGCTCGGTCCACGGGGAGGCGCGGCGGTGCATGGACCGCGGGCGGGGGACGCGTGGCGTGCCCGGGTTGGCCAGCGCACGCGGCACGGCTCAGGGGCTTTGCGGGGTTGCGGTGGACCGGGCGCATGACACGTGGCGGCTTGGGATTTGCTGGCTCACGAGGGCGCGGTCCACGGTGTGCGCAGAGGGGCGCCTCGGGACGGCGCGCGCACAGTGGCGCCAGGCGGGCGGTCGGCCGCACTCGAGTACGGACGCGTGTCGGCACGCGACAGGCGGGCCGTACCTACCCCCGCTGACCGCGGGGGGACACGTGGCGCGCGGCGGGACCCTTGCACCGCTGTCCCCTGTTGTGGGGCGACGTGGCCTCACCAAAGCGTTTCGGGCGCGTCGGACAGGAGGTGTACAACCGGGTTTCCGGGCGCAGTGCGCCCGAAACCTGCGCCCGAAAACCCGGCCCAACAGCATTATGGGCTGGGCTATAAATAGGTCCTTTGTGTTTCCTTTTCAGCTCTTCTGGCCCTTTTTCCAGAGAGAGTTCTTCAGAGCGAATTTTCCCCACACAGAGCACTATCCTTTGGAGGACTTTGGAGATTTTTGGAGGCACGTTTCCCGAGGTTCGGGATTTTACGGCGCGGCGCGACGCTCGTTCTCCGGCGACCCGCTTCGCCCCTTCTCAGTGTTTGGGCTCCCCCGACTCACCCCGACTTCCAATTTCGTCGATTTTCGCGCCGTTGGACTCACGACAGGTAGGGCTTCAACTCCTGTGTTTTGAGGTTCCTCGTTTTCCGTGCCGACCTTGGAGTTTTCTGAGCATCCATTTGACCCATTTTTCTTCGCGGATTTTTGGACAGCACCGCGGTGTTCTAGCCATATCTTTTCGCTCAGACGTCGGATCGAGGCGATTCAAAAGGCAATTTTCATCTACACTTCGCAAGGAGTCTCCTGGATTTTTTCCCAGAATTTTTGGAATATTTTCCGAAGGTTAAAGTCTCCTTCCACTGTAGTGCTTTGACACAGATTTTCTGGACTTTTGGATTCGGGGTGTTTCCCTTGTAGAATTTGTAACTCATCGTAGAAAAATCGGATTTGAACGTGCAGGTACTCGTTTCGACGGGTTCGTCGCGAGGATCGCGACAGTATTTATCTTGGATTTTTCCGGGCATTTCTCATAGGTGAAAATGGATAGAGAATGGACTGTTGTAAAATTAGGCAGATTCGGTTGGAATATTATATTAATTTATGTATGTTCCCTTGGGGTATTTTGTACAGAGTTGTGGTGACTATTTTGGACTGAGCGTGGGATTCGCTTTTGGGTCAGGAATTAGCGCTTGAGGTGGGTGATGTGGTGTCACGCCCCGAGTCCGCCAATTTGTACGGTTCGGGCACGCCAACAGACCCGCCAATCGGGTAAGACCTTTTCCTACCCGAAAGGAACGGTAACATCCATAATAACACAACAAGTGTATGCGGAAGCTCAATATCAGAGTACTAAAATCACTACAAATTTAAAACTTTCATTCAACAACAATTAGTTAATGCGGAAATGAAAGCCTACCAGAGTGAACCATAACTTAAATTTATTACACTTTACATTTCTGAGCTTGCAAATAAAATTATTACAATTCTTTTACATCATTTCCTCACCATACAAGGTTCACTCGAGAAATATAAAAATGGGATACCTCTGCTAGACCCTCTAGGTCTCTATGCTGCTGGGCCCTTGCCCCTGTCGCATACCTCGCCGTCTGCCTCTGAACCGTCTCGTCCGCTGCATCCATACCCGCACCTGTGGGGGGGGTCACCCAAGGGGTGTGAGAACTCCTGACAGAGTTCCCAGTGGGTTCAACCACCGAGAAAAGGTGTCCTACACCACTTGGTCCAATGGAAGCAATAATAATAGTGCTAGGAAACTAAATCCTCAATATCAAAATGCAGCTATGCAATATAACATATCACTACACTATCTGTGTATAACCATCTACCCAGCACTACTCTGTCTAGCCACACTAGGCTGCTAAGCACCAACTCGGCCACTATGCCGCTGAATACAGGGTCCAACTAACCCGGCCACCTTGGCCACTCTATTTTTCTTTATTCTTTAGATTCTGGTGCTTTAGTTCAAGTTAACCCTCGAAAATTCTTATCCAACGGGCCCGAGCCCGGTAGTCTTGCTACCATAAGATAAGATTTCTAAGGTTGCCGATAACACCCGCAAGTGTTACCCCGCCCAAC
Organism: Tillandsia leiboldiana; assembly: GCA_029204045.2. Classification (NCBI taxonomy): domain Eukaryota; kingdom Viridiplantae; phylum Streptophyta; class Magnoliopsida; order Poales; family Bromeliaceae; genus Tillandsia; species Tillandsia leiboldiana. Next base: position 57,774 of record JAQNDB010000438.1, on the reverse strand, counting down.
GGGGAACTTGTCATACGGGTCACTGCCCGGGAGAGGGACACTGCCCATGGCTCCGACAAGATCTACGTTTCACCCCCGAAGGTACGCCCATTTTATCTTTTTATATTTTCTTTCTTTTCTTTCTACTTTAGTTCTTAGCCTCTTTGCCTTTGAACACTTGCTTTCCTTTCTTATTCAGGCTTATAGCTCCCTTTTTGCCACTGGCAAATCACTTTCTCTTTTCTTTGAGCATTTAGCTCCTTGCTTTCACTTTTAGCCATTCGAAAGTACCTCGTCCGACGGGTCACTGCCCAGGGAGTCCTGCTCCACTTGACGAGTCTCAAATTCGAAGGCGCCAATTACATTTTCTTTATGCTTTTAGCCACTTTTAGCTTGCTTTTAATCTTTGCCTTTTAGCAATAATTTTTTTTTCCTCTTATCCTAGGTCTTGCCGTAAGGATAACTAGAGAGTCTCCTGGACTCTTAAACATTTCTCTTTTATTTCTTTAACTCAAATTGAAGTTAAAGTTATTATCCATTTGCCCAGACACCCTATGACTTTCTAGGGTTGTATTTGTTTAGTTCTTTAACCTTGGGATCTTATCCCACCTTCCTGATTCCTCACTGAATCCTAGAGTTCACTTAACTCTATTTCTCTATTCCACTTTAACTTAGAGTTGCACTGGCTCTAATTTCCTGTTCCACTATTATCTTAGGCAGCGTTTGGAAACAGAATAAATACAGAATAAAGCATTTTATTCTTTATAATCCTCCAAACAAGATTAAAATTAAGCAGAATTACTTATTCCGGTCAAAACGGGTAATTCTCTCTTATTCCCGAATTACCCGTTAACAATTATTCCTCTAAACCGTAGGAATTGAGTTTTGGTTGCCATTTATTCCAAGGGCAAGAGAAAATAAAGGCCTCGTTACAGGCGCCGACCTACCCCATCTTCATCAGCTCTTCTCAAAGCTTCCTCTCTCTCACTCCCTCCACTCCCTCCTCTTTACTTCCATTTCTTACCTAACCCTATCTTCAAAGCTTCCTCTCTCTCACTCCCTCCACTCGCTCCTCTTTACTCCGAGCACTCTTCAAACCCTACTACCTCTGTAGGCAGGAAGGTGGTGGTTTCTCTCGCTTCTTTACTCGGTCGCTCTTCAAACCCTACTACCTCTGTAGGCAGGAAGGTGGTGGTTTCTCTCGCTTCTTTACTCGGTCGCTCTTCAAACCCTACTACCTCTGTAGGCAGGGAGGTGTGCTACTTGGAGATTTTTGGTGAGTCTCCATTACCTCCGTATCTTATCTACTTTGGTTGCCTCGTCGCCCTGGTAATCAAAACCTCCATTAATTGAGGTGTGCTATTTGGTGATTTTATTGCGTTTCTATCTCAAGTACATTTGCCAAAGAGCAGATCCTGCTGTAGATCTGTCGTTACTCGAGGTGAGATCTCTTGGCTGGAGAGCGGCATTACTAATTTTTTTTTTCCCCCATCTTGTTCAATCTCCTATCGCCTCTAATGTGTAGTCGCATCCATTAACTCCGATTATCTACTCCAATCGGGTGAAGTAATTTCATTGTTTTCTTCTATTTATATACGGCACAGTAAGGGCCAATGCAATCCCTTCACCAAAAGAGGGGATTCGAGGGACATTTGCGGTTGTGTACTCAGACTAAGAACAATTTCAGTACATCTCCTTTTTATCTTTCAGAGGTGAGGTTTCCTTATGTAAGATGTACTCTACATTGCTGGTATTTCGAGGATTTGGTTTTTTTTTAGCTGTGATGCATGTTGCAAGTCAGATGTATTAATGGCTTGGAGGCATGGAAGCAGTTCTATGCAGCTGCCATAGAGATACACATGACGACACCATCATGCTGAGCCAAGCGCCTTCTTTATGATAATCCATTGTAGTTTTGTTATGTTTCCCTTTTTTCTCTTTCTATCTGTGCTAAACTTTTTTCCTCTACGACAGAGTCCAAATTTAAAATTGATTTTTGACAATTTAATGCTGATTCCTTTGTACATAATCCAGTTTTATGCTTTAAAAATGATTTCTTATATTCTTGTGCCATGGCTGTTTTTTCCTGTTTCTATCTGTGGTAAACTTCTTTTTTGCCGTGGAATTGTTTGAGATGTAAAAGTGTTGATTGTCTTTTTAAAATATGGATCTAATTTCTTGATGAAGCACAAGACTGAAGTTTGATTTCTATGGTTGGGTGGTAAGTTTAAATACATGCAGCCACCATAGAATCATCTTGTACTTCTTTGGAATAGATATAACAAATGCAAGAATAATGTATACTTCATCCTAACATATAAAGTGGTTTCCATCTTGATTTTCATATTTAATTAGTTTCGATGGCCCCTCCAAACAAGAGCGCACAACGTGTAGTAAAAAAAAAATCCTAACACCATCGATTTGGTCTCAACTGACATCGTCAGTATAGAAAGTTCGGGCCAGGAATCCTCAAAAAGCAGAGTTCGCTCTGGTAATTGGACGGAGGTCATGGATTCGGCAATGTTGAACTTGATGACCGAGGAACATGTTCTTGGTAATTTCGTTAATGGAAGTTTTACTACACTGGCTTGGACTAGAATTGTCCATGATTTTAATGCCCGAACAAAACTGAACTTCGTGAAATACCACTTACAAAATCGACTCAAAGTTTTGAAGCGCCAATTTGTCATGTACCAAACATTAGCGAATAAGAGCGGGTGGGGGTGGGACTATGATCGCAACATTCCTACCGCGGGCGATCCAAGTGATTGGGACACTATAATATCTGTAAGTCACTATTATTTAATTCTTTCAATTTTGACATAATATAATAACCATTTGTTAACTTGTTCCTAAATCTATATTGTGTAGGAAAATCCATCTTATGCAAGATGCAGGGATAAACCCTTTCCTGCATATCACGACATAGAGTTCTTATCTGGGAATACTACTGCCAAGGGTAGGCATGGTTTTACAACGGGGATGCATATTGACGAAGTTCAAAGCAGCTCCTCGTCTTCCCCGGTCAGAACTGCACTGTTAGAAGATATACGAAAATCAATGATGGGTGTTTGTGCAGGTGGCCAAACTTCTAATGCTCAATCACAACCTATGCCACCGGCAGCACAACATGTAGATGTCAATGACACTACTTCATGCTCCCCTACTCCTACTCCTGTCAAGAGGGGAAATCCATATAATAGCAGTGCCTCAGGTCATACATCTTCTGGCAAGAGGCGTCGCTCCTCCCCTCCCTCACGCAAGGCAACACCAACATCAAGCCGCAAGGGAAAACTTGATGTCACCTCTGATAGTATCCAGGAGCTTGTTGAACTCGGCAAGAAGAGATTGAACATAGCCGAGTGTATGCTGCAACGTGAGCTTGATGCTCGTCCAAAGGTTCATTCTATCGAGGATTGTATGGCAAGATTAAATGATTTTCCTGGACTATCTCTTGAAGCCATTCTCTCTGCATGTGAAGCACTCAAAGATGAGCGCAACAGATCCATATTCATGTCCTTAAGTGGTGACATCCTACATATGTGGATTGAGCGTCAAATGAGCATGCAACGGATGGCCACTGGACAAAAGCCTGATGCACCTTCATTCCCTCCTTTCTAGATAACACATTCTCACCTCAACCTGCAGTTTTTGTGGTCTTGCTAACAAACTTGCTTTTTTTTGGGTTTTGCGAACAATTAGCAAGACCAATTGCTGTTTGCGTTTATGTTATATTTCTTATGCATCTATCTGAACTTCTATATATGTTTCTATAATGCTATCGCTTATGTTGTATTTCCTATCATGTAATGTATTGCCATGACGTATGTCGTACCTATGTAGAAGTTATGGCCTACTATTCTACTACTTTTATCCTGCCTTCCTGATGGTTTTAATGTGAATTATCTGCTGTCTTTCTGGTTTAATGCAGTATTTGTGCCTTTGTTGCTACTACTATGGTTGCTCTCATATAATTGCTTATGAATCTTTTCACGTTTCTACTACACATAATCTGTTGGTTTTTACTCAAGCCTTTTTCCTGTTATTAAGGTTATATCCTTTCATTGTCTTTAAATTTTTTAAACTTCTTCATTGGTTGGTTTTCATACTTCAGGCATGCTGGTATGTGTGCCTCCTTCTATGCAGTTTTTTAACAGTGTACATATGGATTGCTTACCACTTTGTTTACCTGTCAAGTATTTTTGCCGAAATTGTATGTGCTGTGTGAATGGTATGGAGGCATTGAATACTTCACAACTCTGCAGCCACCATTCTAACATCAACATTTGAGACTTGACCATAACATTAAGCTACTTTCTATTGATTCTATTCTATTCTACTTGGTTCTGTTCTGTTATGTTTTGCAGTTTGGCAAGTTTGTACCAGTTTTCCAGTTTTACAAGCAGGTTTGCAGTTTTTCAGTTTTGCTGTTTTGCAACTTTTGAACTATGCAAGCAGTTTTGGAGTTTTCCAACTTTGCACCAGTTTTGCATGTTTCAATCAACCAGTTTTGCAGTTTCGCAGTTTTGCAACTTTACAACTATGCAAGCACCAAACACGACGATGCAATTTAAGACAGAATTGTGGCGATGATGCATAAATGAATTTGGATTGAGGCGATGATGCACAAAAGGGGTTATAGGTGTAAATGGTAGGGTGGCAGTGAGACTCTCCACTGCAGCAATCATTTGTTCCTCGACCCTTTTTAACCTGAGCCAATCTTGTATCATAAAAGATACATATTTCTATTGTGCCTTCTCAGATGTGAGGTAATGTGGGGTATTTCGCCTAGTTTCATCTCTGATTGTGGCGATGATGCATAAATGAACTTGGATTGAGGCGATGATGCATAAATGAAATTAGATTGAGGCGATGATGCACAAAAGGGGTTATAGGTGTAAATGGTAGGGTGGCAGTGAGACTCTCCACTGCAGCAATCATTTGTTCCTCGACCCTTTTTAACCTGAGCCAAATATGTATCATAAAAGATACATATTTCTATTGTGATGAAGTTCTTGGTGAGCTTATGTTGTTCTCTTTACATGGTGCAGTGAGTAGTAATATTTTGCCCTGTGCTGCAGTATTCAATCACTTATGCAGTTTTCAGTTTTGCAGTTTTCTCTTTACTTGGTGAGCTGCAGTTTTCAATCACTTATGCAGTTTTCAGTTTTTCACTTGTGCAGTTTTCAATCACTTATGCAGTTTTCAGTTCTCTTTACTTGGTGAGCTTATGTTGTGAAAGAAAGACTTATGCAGTTTGCAGTTTTGCATTTTATCAACTTTACAACTATGCATTTGGTTCTGATATGTACAGATTTCTAGTTGGTTCTGTTCTGTTAATAGTGTCTCCTTCAAATTGATTTCTAGTTGGTTCAATTCTCTTGACTTGGTGGCGATGATGCATAAATGAAATTGAATTGAGGCGATGATGTACAAAGGGGTTATAGGTGTAAATGGTAGGGTGGCAGTGAGACTCTCCACTGCAGCAATCATTTGTTCCTCGACCCCTTTTAACCTGAGCCAAATATGTATCATAAAAGATACATATTACTATTGTGCCTTCTCAGATGTGAGGTAATGTGGGGTATTTCGCCTAGTTTCATCTCTGATTGTGGCGATGATGCATAAATGAACTTGGATTGAGGCGATGATGCATAAATGAAATTGGATTGAGGCGATGATGCACAAAAGGGGTTATAGGTGTAAATGGTAGGGTGGCAGTGAGACTCTCCACTGCAGCAATCATTTGTTCCTCGACCCTTTTTAACCTGAGCCAATCTTGTATCATAAAAGATACATATTTCTATTGTGATGAAGTTCTTGGTGAGCTTATGTTGTTCTCTTTACATGGTGCAGTGAGTAGCAATATTTTGCCCTGTGCTGCAGTATTCAATCACTTATGCAGTTTTCAGTTTTGCAGTTTTCTCTTTACTTGGTGAGCTGCAGTTTTCAATCACTTATGCAGTTTTCAGTTTTTCACTTGTGCAGTTTTCAATCACTTATGCAGTTTTCAGTTCTCTTTACTTGGTGAGCTTATGTTGTGAAAGAAAGACTTATGCAGTTTGCAGTTTTGCATTTTATCAACTTTACAACTATGCATTTGGTTCTGATATGTACAGATTTCTAGTTGGTTCTGTTCTGTTAATAGTGTCTCCTTCAAATTGATTTCTAGTTGGTTCAGTTCTCTTGACTCGGTGGCGATGATGCATAAATGAAATTGAATTGAGGCGATGATGTACAAAGGGGTTATAGGTGTAAATGGTAGGGTGGCAGTGACACTCTCCACTGCAGCAATCATTTGTTCCTCGACCCTTTTTAACCTGAGCCAATCTTGTATCATAAAACATACATATTACTATTGTGCCTTTCTCAGATGTGAGGTAATGTTGTTCTCAACTTGAATGTTCCAGTGTGTACTAATAATGTGCCCTTTGTTGCAATGTTGCTCTTTCATACATGATGGTCCTTATACTGTTATCTTTATGACATATGTTTAAGGCAGCCTTTCTATTCTTTGACCTATTTCTTTCCAGCCTTAATTTCTTCCTTTCACTTAATATTGTTCTCTTGACATGTTGCAGTGATGGCAGCTTTGATCAATCGGCAATTTTTTTCATCATCAACTGCAGCCCAACTTATGACATTTCTAGATGAGGAAGATGATTATTGGGATGAAGTGGTTACTATTGTGATCAATGAAGCTGTGATTCAATTTCACAACACACTGTACAAGCGACCTTGTCGCACAAGACCATTCACTGGTCATCAAGTAATTATGGATATTCTACGAGGGCATCCAGATAGAGGGTACCAACATTTCCGTATGTCCAACACCATATTTATCAGACTTCGAGATGAATTGGTCGAGAAAGGATTGATACAGGGTAGTCGAAATTTGACTACCGACGAACAGCTAGGCATTTTTCTATTTGCTATAGGCCATGGAGTAACAAATAGAGTTTTAGCCGAAACCTTTCAGCACTCGGGGGAGACAATAAGCAGATATTTTAATAGTGTGTTGCGAGGTGTAATAGAACTTAGGCATGATTACATCAAAATGCCTGCAGGTAATGTAGGGATACATGAAAAAATTAGAGGCAACCCATTATTCCACCCCTTTAAGGTGATATTAATAGTCAAATTTGTTCGTAAGTTGGTATTTTATAGATTATTGAATGAACTATTTCTTCTCTATTTATATTGCAGAATGCAGTTGGCGCCATTGATGGAACGCATATACCGGTTGTTGTAAGAAAAAGTAAGCAACCGCGCTATCGTTGTCGAAAAGGATTTACATCCCAGAATATGATGGTCGCATGCTCGTTTGACCACCAAATATTATTTGTTTGTACTGGGTGGGAGGGTTCTGCGGCAGATATGCGGGTTTTGCGTTGGTGCTGTGAAAGTGGAGGCTTCAAAGTTCCTGAAGGTTAAATTATTAAAAATTGTTTACAAATTGATGAGTTATATATGCTTGATTAATTTATTAATCTTTGGTTTTTATTTTATTGTGTAGGGAAATTCTTTTTGGTTGACTCAGGATATGCAAATACTGAGCTATTTCTTGCGCCTCATAGAGGAGAGCGTTACCACTTGAGCCAATTTGATGGCAATGCACGAGCGCGGACACATCGAGGACCAAAAGATTTATACAATCATAGGCATGCTCAATTGAGGAATGTCGTCGAGAAGACGTTCGACATTTTGAAGAGGCGTTTCAAGGTACTTCGGCAAGCGACACCTTTCCCTTATAAAGTGCAGTGTCGCATCGCACTTGCTTGTTGTGTGATCCATAACTTCATCAAGAGGCACCAAGGGACCGATATGTATTTCAACATGACATTAGAACCATTTTCTCAAAATGATCAAGACGATGATCCTACACCTTTGATTGGGGCAGATGAATCGCGACGGGGTGACACCCTACGGACAATGATAACGGATCAGCTATGGAATAATAGATAGTTGTATGTACTATTTTAATTATCTTTGTGAAAGTGAGCGTATTTAATTTAGTTACATATTCCACTGTGGCGAACTTATAACATTGCTGCTTCTCTGACTGTGGCGATGTTGCCTAGTTTTTATTTCGTTTCGCTACTTTGCTTCTCTGACTGTGGCGATGTTGCCTTTTTTTTTTTTTTTCCGTTTCGCTACTTTGCTTATCTGACTGTGGCGATGTTGCCTTTATTCTGTTTCGCTTGGTTCTTCTCTGACTGATGCGATGTTGCCTTATCAATCTAAATTTAAGTTGGATATTGATTTATGTTTAACTTCATAAGTGTTTGCTTACAATTTGATATTGGGTACATGTTTCTGTATATAAAAGAGCAAATGTGAATTGAAATTTATAAAAATTTTGCAATACTGAAATGCAAAGCTGTGTATGTGCAGAATTTGTTAGTAAATTTGATAAATAATTAAAACCACTATTTTAATATTAAATTAACATAGGATAATATATAGTTCAAATTAATAATAAATTATTTTATGTAAATAAAATATAGTACGAATTATAAATTTTATTTACTAACTTTTGTATTTTTATGAAATCATAGTTATAATATAAAATATTAAATAAATATTTTATTTACTTAATTTAATGAATTTACATTAAAATTTAAAAATTAATATTAAATTCTAAAATGTATTTTTAAAATTAATATTTCAAATTAAAATTTCAAAATAAAATTTAAAATTTAAAATTGAAATTTTAAATTTAAATTATAATTTTAAATTTCATACTTTAATTTAAAATTTTAATTTAAATTTTCAACTGTAAATATTAAATTTTAAATTTTAATTTTAATTTTAATTTTGAAATTTAATTTTAAATTTCATACTATAATATTAAATATTAATTTTAAATTGTTATTTTAAATTTTAAATTTAAAATTTAAAATAACAATTTAAAATTAATATTTAAAATTATAGTATGAAATTTAAAATTAAATTTCAAAATTAAAATTAAAATTAAAATTTAAAATTTAATATTTACAGTTGAAAATTTAAATTAAAATTTTAAATTAAAGTATGAAATTTAAAATTATAATTTAAATTTAAAATTTCAATTTTAAATTTTAAATTTTATTTTATTATTAAAATTTAAATTATCAAATTTAAAATGAAAATATAAAATAAGAAAACTGTTGAAGGGCAATGTTGGTATTTTGAAAAATATGTACCTACTTTTTTCCTCAATTCCCAATTATTCTCGTAATACAACCAAACAAAAAAAGAGTTATTCTATGGAATAACACATTTACATACCAAACAAAAATTTATAGTTACTCTTAATTATTCTAGAATATATCTTTGTTCTAAGTATAAAAAATTTAATTCTTGTAAAGACAATTCTATTTCCAAACGGGGCCTTAGAGTTACACTGACTCTAATTTCCTGTTTTCCCTTTCATCTCTCCACGCTTGATCCTTTCCACTTTTCTTTGTTTAACTCTACTTGAAGTTAAACTAGTCCATCCATTTACCCAGGCGCCCTATGACTCTCTGGGGTCATGTTCACTAATTTCTTAGCCATGGGATCTAATCACCTTTTTTTTTTTTTCTGATTCCACCCTGAACTTAGGGTTAACTTAACTCTATCTTTCCTGTCCGTGAGTTTGAACTCCTCTAGTTTACCTTAGGTTCCCTTTACCTAAGTTTCATGTCACACTCATTCTAGAGTTCCTTGACTCTATGTTAATCACTAGCTCTCCTTAGCCTTCTTTTACCTAAGTCCCATGTCATATCCGTCCTAGAGTTCCCTGACTCTACGTTGACCACTAGCTTTCCTTAGGTTTCCTTTACCTAAGTTCCATGTCATATACATCCTAGAGTTCCCTGACTCTATGTTGATTACTAGTTCTCCTTAGGTTCCCTTTACCTAAGTTCCATGTCATATACATCCTAGAGTTCTCTGACTCTATGTTGATCACTCTATCCAGTGTCCTTAGGTTGTCACCTAAGACCATGCCACTCGTCCTCCCTAGGATATGTCACGCCCCGGGGTCGAAACTGCGACCCGGGCTCGCCAACAGATCCGCCACCTATGCCAACCTGCATAAGCGAAGCGTCCTACCTGCAAGAAAAGTACTACAGCTAAACAGATATCAGAGCTATAAATAAAAAAACTGCTGTATAACTAAAATCAATCACTGTACAACTGGAAATAATACAACAATAGCCGCCTCCCAAAAGAATAATGAAAATACAATATCCTCAAATACAAGCTCTGAACCAAACCGGGAGGTAACTCCAATAAATACACCAGTGTACAGTCTCTCGATACATAAAATATCCTCACTACATCAGTCTCTCAAAAGAGGAAAAAGAAACAACTAGTCTACAGAAGATCTCCTCTGAAGGGGTACCGCTACACTCCAACGACGGGTAGGGATCTAGCACGTGACTCCCTTGCCTCGATCAACAACCGCAGAATCAGCAACACCCGCTAAGACTCTGCAAAAACAAAGAAGAGGAAGGAAAAAGGAGGGGGAAAACCCCCAAAGGGTGTGAGAACTACACCAAAAAGGGAGTTCTCAGTGGGTACCACCGCTAGACCCGACGGTCTGCCCACCAAGTCCTCAAAGACAAAAACTAACCAAAGCCGTAAAGACTGATAAAAAGAAGCTGGACCCTCTCAACAGCTATCAAGCCACTAAGCTTGCTATGACTGCCATGCCTGCCTATGCCTGCCTATGCCTGCCATGCCTGCTCTGCCTGCCTATGCCTACCATGCCTGCTCTGCCTGCCTATGCCTGCCATGCCTGCTCTGCCTGCCTATGCCTGCCATGCCTGCTCTGCCTGCCTATGCCTGCCATGCCTGCTCTGCCTGCCTATGCCTGCCATGCCTACTATGCCTGCCTATGCCTGCCTATGCCTGCTATGCCTGCTCTGCCTGCCTATGCCTGCCATGCCTACTATGCCTGCCCTGCCTGCCTATGCCTACTATGCCTGCCATGCCTGCCTGCCTGCCATGCCTGCCTATGCCTGCCCTGCCTGCTATGCCCGCCTATTCCTGCCATGCCTACTATGCCTGCCCTGCCTGCCTATGCCTACTATGCCTGCCATGCCTGCCTGCCTGCCATGCCTGCCATGCCTGCCTGCCTGCCATGCCTGCCTATGCCTGCCCTGCCTGCTATGCCTGCCTATGCCTGCCCTGCCTGCTATGCCCGCCTATGCCTGCCATGCCTGCCTATGCCTGCCTATGCCTGCTATGCCCGCCTATGCCTGCCATGCCTGCCTATGCCTGCCTATGCCTGCTATGCCTACTATGCCTGCCCTACAACGGTCAACAACCCTGTGGTGACCCAGACCTTTGCTGGGCTTCTTCAGTGTGACCAGCAGCTTCTGGAAGCCTACGTGGCTTGTCGGCGGTGTTCGCGCGCCTATTTGGACACAAGAAACAACCCTGTGGTGACCCAGACCTTTGCTGGGCTTCTTCAGTGTGACCAGCAGCTTCTGGAAGCCTATGTGGCTTGTCGGCGGTGTTCGCGCGCCTATTTGGACACAAGAGATGGACCCTGTGAGCTTTGGTTGGCTGTATTGGCCTTCGGCTGCTTTTGCCGAATTTTAGGAAAGGATTTTGGCCAAACAGAGGGTGGATTTGGGTTCAGTGCGGAAAAACGCTTGGAAATGGCTTTTTGTTTGCTTAATTCTGAGTCCGGATGCCCAAAAGCGGGCTCCCGGAAGTTTTGGCAGTTTTTGGGGTTTGCGGGAGCCTCCGGCAAATTATAGGTTTGGAATTTGGCAAAATGGACACCGTTTTTGGAATCAGCGCGCGAAAACGGTCAAGATGGGCTATTTGCTTGATGTTTTTGGGTTGGCGGTTACTGTTCATGCCGGAACAGTACTTCCGGCGGTCACCGGCGGCGGCTGGCGGCGGCGGGCAGCGGCGGAAGGCGGCGGAAGGCGCTCGGGCAGGCGGCGCGCGGCCGCGGGCAGGCGCACAGGGGCGCGGGCAGGCGCGCGGTCCACCGCGGAGGTCGTGCACCGGGGGCGGGCCACGTGGCGCTCTCCGGTTGGCCGGTTCAGCAGGCGCGGTCCACTGAATTTTGGTCCGGGTGCACGGTAGACCGGGTGGACACGTGGCGAGAGGTGATTGGTTCGGTGTTGTGCTCCCGGTCCACACAACCTGTGGAGTCGTTGGCCGGGGCAGGTGCCGTACGCCCGGGGCAGGTGGCCGTACGGCCCGGGTCAGCCGCGACGTGCGCGGTCCACGGCGCGACGTGCGCGGTGCACGGGTTGCCGGGCCACGTGTCGCGTCGCCATTCGCGGGCGCAGGTGCACCGGGTGCAGTGGGGCCCGGGGGAGTAGTGGACTGGGCTGTGTGGTGGACCGGGCCGCACTGTGCGCGCCCGAAAGTTGTGGGCCGGGCCGCACTGTGCGCGCCCGAAAAGTTTCGGGCGCCCGGAAAATCGGACAAAATGGGAATTTTCCCAATTGTTTTCTTCAGCCTATAAATAGGCAGCCCGAGCCCTCTTTTCTGCCCTTTTTCTCTCAGCCCTTTCAAGATCTCCCTGAGCTCCCTTCTTGGAAGTTTTTCATCTCTAAGTGCTTGATCTTCCTGCCAAGTTCTAGGATTTTTGAAGGCACGAATCCCGAGGTTCCCCATTTTACGGTGCGGCGCGACGTTGCTTTCTAGTGTTCTTCTTCGGCGCAGCAGCAGTGTTTTAGCTCCCCTGGGCTACCCCGAGATCCTTTTTCTGTAATTTTTGCGCCGACAGACTCCTAAGAGGTAGGACTTCATCTTTCGTTTTGATCGCGCTTTCCCGTTTCGAGTTTTTGGCACGGATCCCGAGGCAACACTGTGACCCATTTTCTGTTTGGCTTTGTGGGACTGCATCGAGGTGTTTTGGCCATATCTTTGCGCACGAGCGTCAGCTGGAAACGAGCTTATACAACTTTTTCATCTTCAGATCGCAAGGAACGCGCTCGTATTTTTCTTGGATTTTTATGAGATTTCATCAGAGGTACCGTTGCGAAGCTATCGACGCGAGGATCGCTGTGGTATTTTTCTTGGAATTTTCTGGCCACTTTCTGCAGGTGATAATTTAACAGTTTCGGAACTGTTGTTGTATGGGATTATAAGAGTTATATTTGGGAGCCTTAGTGTAATTAGTGAGCTTTGTATTGTGCCAGGAGAGTTACGGGTGTGCTGAACTTATTGGAGCAAGGGATTAGAGTTATCTGGTGTTTTCAGCTGTTGGGCTTTGGACAGTCAGCTTTTCAGGTGGGTGCCTTATTCCCGGAACCGGTGGACGGTTCTCTATATTGTTATATGTTAGCATTGCATGCAGGTGTACGGTACAATAACTGAAATTGGTCGGTAAGTTTAACAGTGAGGATTCTATGGAAATTGCAAGTGAATTTCTCATAGTATGACAATGGTATAATCAAATATTCATGTTGGTGATTAGTGGAAGCCCACCTAAGGCAAGGTTACCATATCAGGATTAATTATCATGCCATATTAGCACATAACCTTTTATGAGGCTGGTTTATGCATTGGGATAGGATTATGTAGTTATGTGCAGGTTCTACTCCAAGGAGTGATTATGGATCGAAAATCATGGACAGGTATGGTCATTGCTAATTCTGGCATGAGGTTTATTTTTTCTTTATCCTTCTTAAGGACAAATGCATGCTTGTATGGACATATGTGTTTGAACATATAGTTAGGCCATCTTTTACTGCTGCACTACATATTGGAATTTGACTTAGGAGAAACCATGATTGCTTCCTTTCTCCTTTTTATTTAGACTTTTGAGTCATGTTGCTCGGGTTCGAGCAGAGGTTTGGGATAGTGTAGCTGGGACCTTAGGGTCAGAGACAGGGTGTGCTTGATGTTGGATTGTGGGTTATTGCGGCAACCGCGGACAGTAGGCGGTTGACCGGATCTTGATTTATTTACCCAATTGTGGATTGTGGGTTATTGCGGCAACCGCGGACAGTAGGCGGTTGACCGGATCTTGATTAATTTACCCAATTGTGGGTTGTGGGTTATTGCGGTGACCGCGGACTTTGGGCGGTTGACCGGATGTTGACTATTGCATCAGATTGGGTATCAGATTTGTTCTAGTGGATGGTGTTTCCCACTTTTTGAGTATTATTGCATCAGATCGGGGTTTTGCTAGTGGACGGAGTTTCCCACTTTGATCATAGTCTTGATCCAGTCCTGCTATTATGAGACAGTGGTTACAGAGATGCTCGATACAGTGATGCTTGATACAGTGATACTTTACTCGTGTGGGTCGCTCCCCTCGAGTGCCACTCCGGAGTAGGCTTTCCACGGTGCAGAGCGCCGGGCACCATGCTGGGTTTTGAGTCCTTGGGACTCCTTTGCTTCGGTGTTATGCGTAGGCTGGCATACCCGTCGCGGCAGAGCAGGCAGTACCAGTGATTACTGGTCTATCGATTGGGTTTATTCAGTCAGATACTTTTTGTTACACTCGTGCCTGGGGGACCGAGTGGAGTCTAGTAGCTGTGTTTAGACCAGTGCTAGTATTGTTGGGAACCGTTCGGGGTTTGACGGTGGTCCCGTGGTCGTTGTGAGTTCTTTGACCATTGTGTGAGAGGTTGAGCATCTTGAGTCTTTCCGTTCTGAGAGAGAGAGGGCATGGATTTGACTATAGCCTGCATGAGCCACTACTCGATAGCGAGTCAGTCCGTTTGGACGCCCTACGTAATTCCTGCCCGTCAGCGGGAGGTGGTTGTAGGTGGGCGCAGGTTTGACTGGACCCGATGCGACAGTCAGCTCGATTGGGTCGATTGAGCATCTCGTGTGCGAGTGTTGCATATCTTCATCAGAGTTGCCCCATTTGAGCATTTGGTTAGAGGCATGGTAGCTGTAGAGTGTTTCCAGCTTCTTCTTTCAGTTTTACTGCATCGGTTATCTTTTGCCTCTAGTAGTCTTGGTGGGCAGATCGTCGGGCCTTGTGGCGATACCCACTGAGAACTCCCTTATTGCGAAGTTCTCACGCCCGTTGGGGGTTTTCCCCCCTTTTGTCCTTTCTCCTCTTTGTTTTGCAGAGTCTTGGCGGGTGTTGCCGTTCTGTGGTTGCTGTGCGTGGTGAGGGAGTAGCGAGCTAGATCCAGACCCATCTTTGGAGAGTAGCGGTACCCCATTTGGAGGAGATCTTCAGTATAGTCGGTAGAGTGGTATTTATTTCCTCTTTTGAGAGACTGATGTAGTGAGGATATGATGTATTGAGAGCTTGTACACTGATGTTTTATTTGAGATATCTCCCTGTTGAGCTATGAGTTTTGTACTCGAGGTTATTGTATAATTATCTTTTTGGGAGAGGGACCTTGTTGTTTTATCTTCAGTTGTACAGTGGTTGATTTTAT
Organism: Tillandsia leiboldiana; assembly: GCA_029204045.2. NCBI lineage: Eukaryota > Viridiplantae > Streptophyta > Magnoliopsida > Poales > Bromeliaceae > Tillandsia > Tillandsia leiboldiana. Next base: position 42,448 of record JAQNDB010000438.1, on the reverse strand, counting down.
TTCTATAGCAGTTTTATCTTTTAGCTCTGATATCTGTTAGCTGTAGCTCCTTTGCAGGTAGGTCGCTTCGCCTATGCGGGTTGGCATAGGTGGCGGATCTGTTGGCGAGCCCGGGTCGCAGTTTCGACCCCGGGGCGTGACAGATTAGGTGGTATCAGAGCCTAGGTTGTAGGTCATGGTGGACTTAGAAACCCTAGGCTTGTGGTTGGACCCTAGGATGACTTCGTGAGAGTCGTGATTTGTAGCGAGAGTCCTGATTGAGTTTTACACCTCTCCCGAGGGACGGGATGAGTGATTGGCATGTTTATTCTCCTAAGTAGTTATGTTGGCTGCAGACAACATAACGCTATGGAATGGGTGACATGCTCTAGACTTTCGCTGGATTGGGTCGAGCGTTGTTGTGTGCTGATTTGTGGTTTCGTCGTGGCGAGCGGTGTCTCCCCGACGCTGGGTTTGGGACCCTTGTGCATCCTGTCATGGCAGTTGAGCTTGAGCGGTTGGTTTTGGGCCGGATACCCGGATTGAGGTCAGAGAACTCCGGACCCAGATGACAGGATTGTCAGAGGCATATCAGCGTGTCACGCCCCGGGGGTTCGAATCGCGCGGAAGAGGAGCCACCGATGCCCCTGAACCAGCCATATATTTTTTTGTAAAACAATACTCCCCGGCGCGTGTCCAGACCCGCCGCATACACAAATTCACTCTGCAAACGGGCAGAGTCTCCTTTGTATATGCACGGCGTCTCAACTACAAAGTGTCTCACAAGGCGTAGCACACACAATCTCTAACCACATCAGTTGGAGTCTCGTACACATACAACCAAACAATTCACATGATATTCTAGCATTCACTTAGAGCATAGAGGCCGGTGTTTTGAAAGGATAAATAATCACAAGGTTTTGAAAGCGGCATCCACACGACGCCATCGTTTATGAAAACAGTTCGCAAACACATAAATCCCATAAGGTTTGTAAAGCTCGGTGCCCACACGACACCCACGTTTTAAAAGTAGTTTTCGCAAACGGTTTTCTTTGCTTTTCATCGTTCAAAACGGCCAAGTAAGAGAGAACGTAGAATTCATTCAATTATTCAAAAAGGAAAGAGGCAACATCCACTTCGACCCCACGGGGGTATCGCAAACCACAACTAACTAACATGAGTAATAAAAGATAAAGGGAAAGAAAGGTCACTGTGTCGGAAGCTCGATCAAAGTCAGAGCAGCACTCTTGCGGCCTCTCCGGTGCCCTAGCGCTCGACCCCGGACGGTCTGGGTGAACCTGTCGCGGAGTGGGGAGTCAGTGACAAGAAATAACATAATAAGCAAATAGGGCTAAAGTCAGGCAAACCACGATAGAAACCAGAGCAACCAACAATGAAGCACCATGTGCAAACCATACAATGCTGAACCCCGTGCAAACAATATAATGCAGAACCTCGTGCAAACCAAAACCGGGCACCTCCCCCGGCAACCACACCGAGCACCTGCCTCGGAGACCCCTACCGAGCACCTGCCTCGGCCGCCGAGCACCCACCTCGGCATCATCCACCATAACCACACCCTGTATCAAAACAACATCGGGCACCTTCCCCGATGCCCACCGCCGAGCACCTGCCTCGACATCACCGCTCACACCCCCCACCCATGGGGGCCCCCATTCCTAACGCCACCACCGCGTGGGGTACACGGGTCAACGTACCACTTTTCCGGAAAAGCACACCCTTTGCGGTGGCCAAACCGCGGGTGTGCGTGTAGCAATCTCGAGCCTCATCCGAGCACCATCCTCGGCAAACCAGACCGAGCACCTGCCTCGGCAACCAAATATCCACACAATAGCTTTAACAGGGTTAGCAAATGTAAACATGCAATTACTAAGATCTTTGTGCGTGTAGCAAAATCTCGAGCCTCATCCGAGCACCATCCTCGGCAACCCAGACCGAGCACCTGCCTCGGCAACCAAATATCCCCACAATGGCTTTAACAGGGTTAGCAAATGTAAACATGCAATTACTAAGTTCTTACCCCTTTTCCCATAACTCCGGAAACCAAGATAATGGAAGAGTCCCCACAGCGACCCATAGTCGCCATACTATAAAGATAATAAAACACAAACCTTTACCGGAGTTAACAATATTCCACAAGTTCAACTTTAATGTTCTGAAAGGTCACGTCGATCACTGCCCCCAACGCTAGTATGCCCCGGACAACCCTACCTTTGTTCGGATAGGGCGAACTGCCCGCCCGGTCTTCTACCGCGACAGCCGTAAATCCGGAGGTCCACATCACCCACCAAACCCCTCAACAAAATAAACATAGCAACAACGAAACTGTGCATAAAGAGGTTCTAAGGGGTACCCACCTGGAACGCGAAGAAAAGGGTGTGCGGGAAAATTCCAGTCAGAAGTTCCCCCCACCTTGCGCCCGGAAAACTAAGGTAGGAAAAGTATTGTTAAAAACATCGTCGTAGTCAAAAACACTCAAAAACGGGGCGAAACGGGCCAAAAACGGAGCTCCCGGGCCTCCGGGCTGACGGGTGGTGCACGGGGCAGCGCGTGGACCGGGTCCACGGCAGCAAGTGACCGCGGCGCAGACCGGGTGCACCGCTCGGCAAGGTGAGCCGGTGCGTCTTGGGCCGGGCCGCGCACGGGGAAGGGCGCGGACCGGGTCCACGGCAGCAGGAGCCCGCGGCGCAGACCGGGTGCACCGCTCGGCAAGGTGAGCCGGTGCGTCTTGGGCCGGGCCGCGCACGGGGAAAGGCGCGGACCGGGTCCATGTCGCGCGGCTGCCGCGGCGAGCGCCGGGTGCACGCCCGGAGCGTGCACCGCGCACAGTGCGCAGCCCGGCGCACGGTTCCGTGCGCCGGGTCTGCGCCTCCGGGGCTGCGGGGTGTGCACCGGGTGCACGACTGGGGTCTGTGGACCGCGGCTGGAGGATCCGTACGCGATGAACAGTAACGCCCCTTTTTTTGCTTTCTTCTCCGTTTTCGCTCCCGTGCGACTCCGGCGACGACCTCGTGGGCATGATAACGGCGGCGGCGGCCTCCTGTTTGACAACGGCGACGGCGGCTTCCCGTTACCACAACCCACGACGCGTGCGACACCCGAACAACCCCCAACCAAAACCTCGACCCCACAGAAAATGCAATAAAGGGGGAACGACGCCTACCGTGATCTTGTGAGGAAAAGGATGGGAGGGTGGATCGTCCCTCTCGTCTCCAACGGAAAGCTCCACGAGGGATGGGTTTCTCCCGTTCTTCCCTTCTCCTCGTCTCGTTTGCGCCGTTTCTCGAAAAGAGAGGAAAATATCGATTCGGGTTCCTCTTTTTCTTTCTTAAAAGCGCCGCCCTAAATCCTAGCCGTCAAGAGAGAAAACCAAGAGGGAAAAGAAAAACCCTACGGCCCCCGGTTTTAAGGAAAACCCTAATAAAAAATCGGCGGCTAAGATTGTCTCGAAAAGCGTGTCATCCAATCGCACGGATACCGGGGCGCCTAAAGGGGTCCGAACTTCAAAAATTTATTCTGGGAGAACCGGGAGTCGGAATCCGAAACCGATCGCGTCCCCGTTCTCCGTTTCGCGAGCCCCTTCCGCCTAAAAATGTCCGCGAGTCCCGACGGACTTTCCGGAAAAACACTAAAAATTGTCCCACAGTCGGACAGTCGTAAGAAAGGGATAACGGAAAGGGTAACGGAAAAGCCAGGTCTTACATCACTCACCAATAAAAACAAGTTTCATCCCCGAAACTTAACTCCCGCCTGCGGCGAAGAGGTCCGGGTAGCACTCCCCCATCTTTGACTCTGGTTCCTAAGTTACCTCACATTCTTCCTGGTTGCTTCACAGCGCCTTCCCATAGGGGGATCGTCCGGTTGCGCAACCTTTTTGTCCTCTCGTGCTAAGATCCGCATCGAGGTTTGGCAGTAAAGCCAACCGGTATGTCACCGGGCCTACGCGCTCCAACATCCCAAATATCGGGTCATTGACGCCAACCAACAATCCCAAAAGCTCGAACCATTAGCAATACGCAACTCATTTACTTAAGGCGTCCTGTCACACCGCCAGCGATCTTGTCCTGACTCAACCCACCTGGACGTCTATGGCGTACTGTTACAACGCCTCGGGTCTTGGCCCGTCTCACCTCACCTGGACGTCTAAGGCGTACTGTTACAACGCCTCGGGTCTATTGTCACAAGGCCGGAAGTTGGACCTATTTAACCCTTAACTAAATAGCCAACATAAAAGACAACTAAGTCTTCACCTCCTTATTGGGCAGGAGGGTACGAAGCATTACTTCTAAGGGTTCCTCTGGGGTCGTGGCCAAAATTTCTCTTGTACGAGGTCTTCCTTGCTACTACCTCCCTCGTAGCCGAAACGTCTGCTTTCCCCCGCCGGTCGCTGATGTTTCGCTTTCACCTGTTGGCACACCCAAAATTGCGCCACAATTTGTGCCACATCGCTCTTTCGATTTGGGCCACCAGAAGGTCTGCCATAGATCCCTGCACCTCTTTGTACCTCCGGAATGGGCGGTATAGGAGGTATTATATACTTTGGCTAGATTTTCTTCCCTCGTTTCTAGCTTATCGGGCACACGAATTCGTCCCCGGAACCTTATTACATCCCTGAGTCACTCGTAAAAATTCCGCCTTGCTCCGAGGACCTTCTGTCTTGCACCAGTTGTAGTTACGTGTCCGTCGTTTGGTCTCCCAAGATCCTCTTGGAGATTCGTCAGACTAGATCTTATAGTCCTTTCCGGGCTTCGGCTGTATGAGCGCTGGCGCCTGTGTGCGTCTGTCTTTAAGTTCTTTGAAACTCCTTTGGCACTGGGCTGTCCAGACGAACCTCTACCCACTTTGGGTTAGTCGATTTAGGGAAGTGGCCTCCCACGAAGCGTCTGCAGTGGCCTGCCCGTCCTAAGAAGCTTCGGATCTCCGTCACCGTTGTTGGCCGAGCCCAGTTGGCCACCGACTCGATCCTCCTCGGATCCACTGCAATTCCAGATGTCGAAACGGTATGCCCCAAAAAGTCCACCTCACGGAGCCAAAACTCACACTTTATGAGTTTGGCATATGGTTGCTGATCCTGGAGGGTCTAGGGGATTACTCGCGAGTGTTCCCCATACCCCTTGTCCGTTGTGAGAGTAGATCGGAACGTCCACTATAAGACCATTATCGGCTGGTCTAAGGAGGGCTTGAGTATCCTATTCATCATGCCTGTGAATACCGCTGGTGCGTTAACGAGTCTGAACGGTATGACCGTGAACTCATGTCGACCACTCCGAGTTCGTAAGGCTGTTTTTCGGTAAGTCTGGTTCCCGGAGACGCACTTGGAACTTCAAGCAGTCAACTACCACTTAAAGATTGCCGCGACTGTCGGCCCCAAGCGTGATGCCGTTAACTTTTAACGGAAACCTCATTAGTCCTTAGAGACTAAGAACCCGTCTCGCCCTCGCTGGGCAGGAAGGAGTACAGCCGCCTGCCTCGAGGGGTAGCCGGAGGATCCGACCGAACTTTTCTCTACGATGGAATTTCTTCTAATATCTATGGTAGGGAGAAACATGAAGCGAGGGGGAGGGGTGGGATGCTGCTACGGGTGATGTCCCTGTTTCCGAGGGGCAGTTGAAACAATGGCGCCCCGGTTTGCCGCATCGAAAACGGTGGTCTTGCTTCTGGGGACATTCGGTCACTTGGTGTATTCCACCGCAATTGGTGCAAGACTTGTCCACCGACCATTGTCCTCCCGTCGGCGCATTCGTGGTTCCTTATTGCCATCTCAGGTATTTAGGAGGCCGGCTCCTCTTGGTATGCTCCTTTCCAAAACAAGGTCGGGCTCGTTTCTTATCCCCGCCGCAATCTGAGCTCTCCCGTCGGGCTCGTGAACTCGCAAATTCGTGCTCCACTGTGGTGGCTCTATCGACCACCTCCTAGAAGGTGTGCAAATCCGCCGTTTGCACCACCTTGTAGATATCGCTTCGTAAACCATTCACAAAAAGACGGGCTTTGTGAGATTCATCTCTTATAACAGGGGGAACACATTTGGTCAACCTCACAATTTGCCCGTTGATAACCCGTAACTGTCTGACCTCCCTTCTTGATGTGCTTCCGGTCATCTTCCATCTGCTGTTTGCTGCTGTCGGAGAGAAATTCCTCAAACAGTTTTTCTCGAAACGTGGTCCAAGATGGAAGGGCGGTGCCCTCGCAGTAACGGCGGTCATTCTGGGGATAGGTGTCACCACGGTCCCTCCCAGGGGAGCTCCAACAGTGGCCCCCGACATAAGTCCCGAAGTTGCTGGTGTTAGTGCTGCTGAAGGAGTCGTCGGATGAACCGACGGTATCTCGATCACCGAGGTCGGAGAAGGGGCAACCGTAGTATCGCTGACCGCCACCGACGGTCTCGTCACTAGTGCGGTTGGTCCGGGCAAAGAAGCCTGGGCGACCTCCATTGGTAATGTCGACTGTTGCGCCCACTGCCGCATTTGTTCCATAAGGGTTGCCAACTGCCCGGCCACCTCTTGTAGTTGTTGTCGGAGCAGCTGATACTCCGCCGCTATTGGCACCGTACTTTCTGCCCCTGCGTTCTCCGCTGATAACCCATTTCGGGCCATTAATCGCTACATACAAAGAAACCAAGTCAACCCTAGACCTATCGGGTCTAGCACCGCGACCTACAGATGTACTAAAATCAAATCCCCCAGTTCACTTTATTAATCAGTAGTTAGTGTATTGCGCCCCGTGGATGTTGGGCCCCGACTGTTGTGGTTAAAGTTTACCGCTCTGATACCATCTTAATCTGTCACGCCCCGGGGGTTCGAATCGCGCGGAAGAGGAGCCACCGATGCCCCTGAACCAGCCATATATTTTTTTGTAAAACAATACTCCCCGGCGCGTGTCCAGACCCGCCGCATACACAAATTCACTCTGCAAACGGGCAGAGTCTCCTTTGTATATGCACGGCGTCTCAACTACAAAGTGTCTCACAAGGCGTAGCACACACAATCTCTAACCACATCAGTTGGAGTCTCGTACACATACAACCAAACAATTCACATGATATTCTAGCATTCACTTAGAGCATAGAGGCCGGTGTTTTGAAAGGATAAATAATCACAAGGTTTTGAAAGCGGCATCCACACGAAGCCATCGTTTATGAAAACAGTTCGCAAACACATAAATCCCATAAGGTTTGTAAAGCTCGGTGCCCACACGACACCCACGTTTTAAAAGTAGTTTTCGCAAACGGTTTTCTTTGCTTTTCATCGTTCAAAACGGCCAAGTAAGAGAGAACGTAGAATTCATTCAATTATTCAAAAAGGAAAGAGGCAACATCCACTTCGACCCCACGGGGGTATCGCAAACCACAACTAACTAACATGAGTAATAAAAGATAAAGGGAAAGAAAGGTCACTGTGTCGGAAGCTCGATCAAAGTCAGAGCAGCACTCTTGCGGCCTCTCCGGTGCCCTAGCGCTCGACCCCGGACGGTCTGGGTGAACCTGTCGCGGAGTGGGGAGTCAGTGACAAGAAATAACATAATAAGCAAATAGGGCTAAAGTCAGGCAAACCACGATAGAAACCAGAGCAACCAACAATGAAGCACCATGTGCAAACCATACAATGCTGAACCCCGTGCAAACAATATAATGCAGAACCTCGTGCAAACCAAAACCGGGCACCTCCCCCGGCAACCACACCGAGCACCTGCCTCGGAGACCCCTACCGAGCACCTGCCTCGGCCGCCGAGCACCCACCTCGGCATCATCCACCATAACCACACCCTGTATCAAAACAACATCGGGCACCTTCCCCGATGCCCACCGCCGAGCACCTGCCTCGACATCACCGCTCACACCCCCCACCCATGGGGGCCCCCATTCCTAATGCCACCACCGCGTGGGGTACACGGGTCAACGTACCACTTTTCCGGAAAAGCACACCCTTTGCGGTGGCCAAACCGCGGGTGTGCGTGTAGCAATCTCGAGCCTCATCCGAGCACTATCCTCGGCAAACCAGACCGAGCACCTGCCTCGGCAACCAAATATCCACACAATAGCTTTAACAGGGTTAGCAAATGTAAACATGCAATTACTAAGATCTTTGTGCGTGTAGCAAAATCTCGAGCCTCATCCGAGCACCATCCTCGGCAACCCAGACCGAGCACCTGCCTCGGCAACCAAATATCCCCACAATGGCTTTAACAGGGTTAGCAAATGTAAACATGCAATTACTAAGTTCTTACCCCTTTTCCCATAACTCCGGAAACCAAGATAATGGAAGAGTCCCCACAGCGACCCATAGTCGCCATACTATAAAGATAATAAAACACAAACCTTTACCGGAGTTAACAATATTCCACAAGTTCAACTTTAATGTTCTGAAAGGTCACGTCGATCACTGCCCCCAACGCTAGTATGCCCCGGACAACCCTACCTTTGTTCGGATAGGGCGAACTGCCCGCCCGGTCTTCTACCGCGACAGCCGTAAATCCGGAGGTCCACATCACCCACCAAACCCCTCAACAAAATAAACATAGCAACAACGAAACTGTGCATAAAGAGGTTCTAAGGGGTACCCACCTGGAACGCGAAGAAAAGGGTGTGCGGGAAAATTCCAGTCAGAAGTTCCCCCCACCTTGCGCCCGGAAAACTAAGGTAGGAAAAGTATTGTTAAAAACATCGTCGTAGTCAAAAACACTCAAAAACGGGGCGAAACGGGCCAAAAACGGAGCTCCCGGGCCTCCGGGCTGACGGGTGGTGCACGGGGCAGCGCGTGGACCGGGTCCACGGCAGCAAGTGACCGCGGCGCAGACCGGGTGCACTGCTCGGCAAGGTGAGCCGGTGCGTCTTGGGCCGGGCCGCGCACGGGGAAGGGCGCGGACCGGGTCCACGGCAGCAGGAGCCCGCGGCGCAGACCGGGTGCACCGCTCGGCAAGGTGAGCCGGTGCGTCTTGGGCCGGGCCGCGCACGGGGAAAGGCGCGGACCGGGTCCATGCCGCGCGGCTGCCGCGGCGAGCGCCGGGTGCACGCCCGGAGCGTGCACCGCGCACAGTGCGCAGCCCGGCGCACGGTTCCGTGCGCCGGGTCTGCGCCTCCGGGGCTGCGGGGTGTGCACCGGGTGCACGACTGGGGTCTGTGGACCGCGGCTGGAGGATCCGTACGCGATGAACAGTAACGCCCCTTTTTTTGCTTTCTTCTCCGTTTTCGCTCCCGTGCGACTCCGGCGACGACCTCGTGGGCATGATAACGGCGGCGGCGGCCTCCCGTTTGACAACGGCGACGGCGGCTTCCCGTTACCACAACCCACGACGCGTGCGACACCCGAACAACCCCCAACCAAAACCTCGACCCCACAGAAAATGCAATAAAGGGGGAACGACGCCTACCGTGATCTTGTGAGGAAAAGGATGGGAGGGTGGATCGTCCCTCTCATCTCCAACGGAAAGCTCCACGAGGGATGGGTTTCCCCCGTTCTTCCCTTCTCCTCGTCTCGTTTGCGCCGTTTCTCGAAAAGAGAGGAAAATATCGATTCGGGTTCCTCTTTTTCTTTCTTAAAAGCGCCGCCCTAAATCCTAGCCGTCAAGAGAGAAAACCAAGAGGGAAAAGAAAAACCCTACGGCCCCCGGTTTTAAGGAAAACCCTAATAAAAAATCGGCGGCTAAGATTGTCTCGAAAAGCGTGTCATCCAATCGCACGGATACCGGGGCGCTTAAAGGGGTCCGAACTTCAAAAATTTATTCTGGGAGAACCGGGAGTCGGAATCCGAAACCGATCGCGTCCCCGTTCTCCGTTTCGCGAGCCCCTTCCGCCTAAAAATGTCCGCGAGTCCCGACGGACTTTCCGGAAAAACACTAAAAATTGTCCCACAGTCGGACAGTCGTAAGAAAGGGATAACGGAAAGGGTAACGGAAAAGCCAGGTCTTACACAGCGGCAGAGTGAGCAGCTAGTTTGGTGACGCAGTTGTCAGAGCAGTGGGCGGCCTGACAGTACTTTTCTTCTGAGACCACCAGGATGTAGTATCCTCAGCGGCAGGGATTTCTGTAGTGCCAATAGAGCGTGTGGCCCCCTCCGTGCCAATGTTTAATGCCAAGGCACTGAGGTAGGGTGGATGGTTGACAGCAGAGGAGCTGTGGGGCATGTTCGATTGAGTGAGCCAGACTTGGCAGATGAACCACCCCGACTCGTAAGATTGAGCTCGGAGCCTTTGGAGGCAGAGTTGTGGTTGGGGGTGATGGAGTGATCAATTGAGAGCCTCCCTGTGCTAGAGAGTTTATGCTGTTGTTGAACTGGCGCTCCAGGTTTCGAGGGACGAGGCACATAGGATAAGTGAGATTGGGAGTGGATTGCGCCAGGATACTCCTTAGTTTCTTTTCGGTCTCTCCTGTTCGGGTTTTGGACTGTGGATGCCTCGTCGGAGTAGGCATTGTGTTTGGAGCTGGGCACTGCAGTTCCTTGGACGGGGATCTGCCGCTAGAGGCGAGTTCTGGAGGGAGGCGCTTGGCGCTAGGTGATGGAGGACAGATCGGCAGGCAGAGGCATTTTCGTTTTGCTTTCCTGGGTGGTGGATATCCTTGTGGATGGTTAATGCAAAGCTTACCCAAGGGAATTCTACCCTTTGTGATTTATCATTTGCATATTTTGAATGTATTATTTGGGATTGAGGGGTGAGCTTAGTAAGGATAATTGTATAAGGAATTGCATGAATCAATTGTGCTTGGTCGTATGACGATGATACCCAGGTGGATTTCTGAGACGTCAGGGGTTGGGTGGACCCCGATGACAGCAACAACCCTTTCATCAGAGTGGCGCAGCGGTAGCGTGGATTGGTTGTTTGCGAGAGACCACGTTCGGCATCTCAGTGTGAGCATGGACAGAGGTCGTGCTCCCTTTGTGATTGGTCTAGATATTTTGGCAGGCTGAGCGACGACCACTTGCATCGAGCGGATGAATCTGTGCCGCCCGGTTGGAGGGCGCCATGGTAGTGGATTGAGTTGTCGCAGGTGTGATTTCTTCACAGCAGTCGGAGTTAGGACATGTTGCGTTCCTGCATGGGCTAGCGGTAGAGTCGTTACCACTTGCACTTGAGGTACAGGTTACTGTTGGCATTGTGCAAGTGGAGGAGGCTTGTCCAGTGCAGCAGAGGCCGTAAGTTATGCCGGCAGACTTATTGGTTTCTACGGCAGCTCAGTGTTATGACCCAGTGCTTGGGATCGGTTGGCATAGTGCCACAGGATGTTTGACTGCTGAGAGAAAGGACTTTGACTTTCCGCGAGGCGGATAATGGAAGGCATTTTGTTTGTTGAGACTTTTTGAGCACACAGGTTACAGCGCCCGTGTGAGAGGTGCCTACGGCGGCAGCGGGACTTAAGGATGTCCCTATTGTCCATGAAATCCCAGGTGTAAGTCCACCTAAGCCGATGATTAGGCCGCCAGAAAGGAAGATTAAGATTGCGATTGACGTGATTCTGGAAACCGCGCCAACTTCATTAGCCCCTCATTGGATACCGCCTTTAGAGCTACGAGAGTTGATTTCTTAGGTGCGTGGATTTGATGGATAGAGGGTCTGCTTGACCTAGTGCCACGTCGTTGAAACACGACGGTGAGAGCCCTTTGGGATTGGAGTCCAGGCAGGTCCAGGTATTATTTAGAACCTTTTGAAGGAGCTATATTCCGGCAGATATTGTGTGATGCCTGCGCCAATTTGGAATTTCAGCTGAGGGCATTGTCTAGATGGTGTTCAGGACACAGTAGGGGCATTACGAGTACAGTGAAGCCAATGGATTGATAATGCCCTGTTGCCTCTAGATTGAGGAATTTTGTATTTCTGTTGGCCTTGAACGGCTGGTTAGCGGCATCCTCCAAGGATACTTTGGTTTTACCCCCTCCCTGAGTGGTTTAGAGCTTGTGCAGCATTTGTAGATGGTGTGTCAAGATCTGTGAGGAAGGAGCCCTATGCCTAGTCGTTGTGGCACAAGCTTCAGCTTCGAGAGCTTATCTTCCTGGATTACTTTTTCTAGCCGAAGAGGCGGCGGTGGAAATTCGGCCAAGTGGATGCTATTTAAGACTAGCGGAGAGCGACGGTCCTTGTTGGGGTAAGGAGTTTTAGACCGGATAGTGCTAGCGGGGCTTGATGAGCGGATGATGAGATTGGTACCAGCGTCGATTTTAACCTTGTCAGTGGTGGGTGATGGATTTGCGAGTTATAGTGATACCTCCCGTAGTGGCTGTAGAGCCACCATTGGATTTTGTGAGCATCCAGTGTCACCCCGACAGAGCCACTGTGGTGGCGGATGCCTGGAGCAGAAGAGCTATTTGGGAGTCGAGTTTGACGGTTCCATAGCTGGCACTGTGTGGGGCCATTCTGGTGTACAGAGTTTGAGTTTGTGTCCCAGAGGATCCCTTTTGATGTGAGGCTGCGGCTGAGCAATCCACTTAGGTGGTTGAGTTTTGAGGGCGACCGAGTGTGAACCCCTGCTTGTTTGGGCCCCTTTTTCTGTGCAGGTGTTTGTGTGGTTGTGTTTCGGGTCGCTTGGGTTGAGCTGGCTCTTGGGAGTGATTTTAGAGCGTGTTACTCAGGCTGTTCGTTCCCTTCCCCCAGTCTTTTGTTGGTGTTTGGAGGTTATTCTGCGTCTCAGCTCAAGAGTGTTATGTTTTGGACCCCTCACCCGTGATTGACTCGTTCCTTTTGGGGTCTGTGAGAGTTTGGAGTACGAGGGACGCCCGTTGCGAATTCCGACTCGTGAGGTGAGGGAATTGCGCAATCGGGCTATGCCGTACTGGTTGTTGCTGTTGTTGTTGCTGAGGAGTAATCACGGGGAGTGATTGGTGACTTGGGAGCTGGAGACGGCGGTGTTGAATTTTGACCCCTGGTTTTTGAGACTCCCTGGGAGTTGCCTTAGTTTCGGGGACGAAACTTTCTTTTAGTGGGGGAGGATGTGGTGACCCAGACCTTTGCTGGGCTTCTTCAGTGTGACCAGCAGCTTCTGGAAGCCTACGTGGCTTGTCGGCGGTGTTCGCGCGCCTATTTGGACACAAGAGATGGACCCTGTGAGCTTTGGTTGGCTGTATTGGCCTTCGGCTGCTTTTGCCGAATTTTAGGAAAGGATTTTGGCCAAACAGAGGGTGGATTTGGGTTCAGTGCGGAAAAACGCTTGGAAATGGCTTTTTGTTTGCTTAATTCTGAGTCCGGATGCCCAAAAGCGGGCTCCCGGAAGTTTTGGCAGTTTTTGGGGTTTGCGGGAGCCTCCGGCAAATTATAGGTTTGGAATTTGGCAAAATGGACACCGTTTTTGGAATCAGCGCGCGAAAACGGTCAAGATGGGCTATTTGCTTGATGTTTTTGGGTTGGCGGTTACTGTTCATGCCGGAACAGTACTTCCGGCGATCACCGGCGGCGGCTGGCGGCGGCGGGCAGCGGCGGAAGGCGGCGGAAGGCGCTCGGGCAGGCGGCGCGCGGCCGCGGGCAGGCGCACAGGGGCGCGGGCAGGCGCGCGGTCCACCGCGGAGGTCGTGCACCGGGGGCGGGCCACGTGGCGCTCTCCGGTTGGCCGGTTCAGCAGGCGCGGTCCACTGAATTTTGGTCCGGGTGCACGGTAGACCGGGTGGACACGTGGCGAGAGGTGATTGGTTCGGTGTTGTGCTCCCGGTCCACACAACCTGTGGAGTCGTTGGCCGGGGCAGGTGCCGTACGCCCGGGGCAGGTGGCCGTACGGCCCGGGTCAGCCGCGACGTGCGCGGTCCACGGCGCGACGTGCGCGGTGCACGGGTTGCCGGGCCACGTGTCGCGTCGCCATTCGCGGGCGCAGGTGCACCGGGTGCAGTGGGGCCCGGGGGAGTAGTGGACTGGGCTGTGTGGTGGACCGGGCCGCACTGTGCGCGCCCGAAAGTTGTGGGCCGGGCCGCACTGTGCGCGCCCGAAAAGTTTCGGGCGCCCGGAAAATCGGACAAAATGGGAATTTTCCCAATTGTTTTCTTCAGCCTATAAATAGGCAGCCCGAGCCCTCTTTTCTGCCCTTTTTCTCTCAGCCCTTTCAAGATCTCCCCGAGCTCCCTTCTTGGAAGTTTTTCATCTCTAAGTGCTTGATCTTCCTGCCAAGTTCTAGGATTTTTGAAGGCACGAATCCCGAGGTTCCCCATTTTACGGTGCGGCGCGACGTTGCTTTCTAGTGTTCTTCTTCGGCGCAGCAGCAGTGTTTTAGCTCCCCTGGGCTACCCCGAGATCCTTTTTCTGTAATTTTTACGCCGACAGACTCCTAAGAGGTAGGACTTCATCTTTCGTTTTGATCGCGCTTTCCCGTTTCGAGTTTTTGGCACGGATCCCGAGGCAACACTGTGACCCATTTTCTGTTTGGCTTTGTGGGACTGCATCGAGGTGTTTTGGCCATATCTTTGCGCCCGAGCGTCAGCTGGAAACGAGCTTATACAACTTTTTCATCTTCAGATCGCAAGGAACGCGCTCGTATTTTTCTTGGATTTTTCTGAGATTTCATCAGAGGTACCGTTGCGAAGCTATCGACGCGAGGATCGCTGTGGTATTTTTCTTGGAATTTTCTGGGCACTTTCTGCAGGTGATAATTTAACAGTTTCGGGACTGTTGTTGTATGGGATTATAAGAGTTATATTTGGGAGCCTTAGTGTAATTAGTGAGCTTTGTATTGTGCCAGGAGAGTTACGGGTGTGCTGAACTTATTGGAGCAAGGGATTAGAGTTATCTGGTGTTTTCAGCTGTTGGGCTTTGGACAGTCAGCTTTTCAGGTGGGTGCCTTATTCCCGGAACCGGTGGACGGTTCTCTATATTGTTATATGTTAGCATTGCATGCAGGTGTACGGTACAATAACTGAAATTGGTCGGTAAGTTTAACAGTGAAGATTCTATGGAAATTGCAAGTGAATTTCTCATAGTATGACAATGGTATAATCAAATATTCATGTTGGTGATTAGTGGAAGCCCACCTAAGGCAAGGTTACCATATCAGGATTAATTATCATGCCATATTAGCACATAACCTTTTATGAGGCTGGTTTATGCATTGGGATAGGATTATGTAGTTATGTGCAGGTTCTACTCCAAGGAGTGATTATGGATCGAAAATCATGGACAGGTATGGTCATTGCTAATTCTGGCATGAGGTTTATTTTTTCTTTATCCTTCTTAAGGACAAATGCATGCTTGTATGGACATATGTGTATGAACATATAGTTAGGCCATCTTTTACTGCTGCACTACATATTGGAATTTGACTTAGGAGAAACCATGATTGCTTCCTTTCTCCTTTTTATTTAGACTTTTGAGTCATGTTGCTCGGGTTCGAGCAGAGGTTTGGGATAGTGTAGCTGGGACCTTAGGGTCAGAGACAGGGTGTGCTTGATGTTGGATTGTGGGTTATTGCGGCAACCGCGGACAGTAGGCGGTTGACCGGATCTTGATTTATTTACCCAATTGTGGATTGTGGGTTATTGCGGCAACCGCGGACAGTAGGCGGTTGACCGGATCTTGATTAATTTACCCAATTGTGGGTTGTGGGTTATTGCGGTGACCGCGGACTTTGGGCGGTTGACCGGATGTTGACTATTGCATCAGATTGGGTATCAGATTTGTTCTAGTGGATGGTGTTTCCCACTTTTTGAGTATTATTGCATCAGATCGGGGTTTTGCTAGTGGACGGAGTTTCCCACTTTGATCATAGTCTTGATCCAGTCCTGCTATTATGAGACAGTGGTTACAGAGATGCTCGATACAGTGATGCTTGATACAGTGATACTTTACTCGTGTGGGTCGCTCCCCTCGAGTGCCACTCCGGAGTAGGCTTTCCACGGTGCAGAGCGCCGGGCACCATGCTGGGTTTTGAGTCCTTGGGACTCCTTTGCTTCGGTGTTATGCGTAGGCTGGCATACCCGTCGCGGCAGAGCAGGCAGTACCAGTGATTACTGGTCTATCGATTGGGTTTATTCAGTCAGATACTTTTTGTTACACTCGTGCCTGGGGGACCGAGTGGAGTCTAGTAGCTGTGTTTAGACCAGTGCTAGTATTGTTGGGAACCGTTCGGGGTTTGACGGTGGTCCCGTGGTCGTTGTGAGTTCTTTGACCATTGTGTGAGAGGTTGAGCATCTTGAGTCTTTCCGTTCTGAGAGAGAGAGGGCATGGATTTGACTATAGCCTGCATGAGCCACTACTCGATAGCGAGTCAGTCCGTTTGGACGCCCTACGTAATTCCTGCCCGTCAGCGGGAGGTGGTTGTAGGTGGGCGCAGGTTTGACTGGACCCGATGCGGCAGTCAGCTCGATTGGGTCGATTGAGCATCTCGTGTGCGAGTGTTGCATATCTTCATCAGAGTTGCCCCATTTGAGCATTTGGTTAGAGGCATGGTAGCTGTAGAGTGTTTCCAGCTTCTTTTTTCAGTTTTACTGCATCGGTTATCTTTTGCCTCTAGTAGTCTTGGTGGGCAGATCGTCGGGCCTTGTGGCGATACCCACTGAGAACTCCCTTATTGCGAAGTTCTCACGCCCGTTGGGGGTTTTCCCCCCTTTTGTCCTTTCTCCTCTTTGTTTTGCAGAGTCTTGGCGGGTGTTGCCGTTCTGTGGTTGCTGTGCGTGGTGAGGGAGTAGCGAGCTAGATCCAGACCCATCTTTGGAGAGTAGCGGTACCCCCTTTGGAGGAGATCTTCAGTATAGTCGGTAGAGTGGTATTTATTTCCTCTTTTGAGAGACTGATGTAGTGAGGATATGATGTATTGAGAGCTTGTACACTGATGTTTTATTTGAGATATCTCCCTGTTGAGCTATGAGTTTTGTACTCGAGGTTATTGTATAATTATCTTTTTGGGAGAGGGACCTTGTTGTTTTATCTTCAGTTGTACAGTGGTTGATTTTATTTCTATAGCAGTTTTATCTTTTAGCTCTGATATCTGTTAGCTGTAGCTCCTTTGCAGGTAGGTCACTTCGCCTATGCGGGTTGGCATAGGTGGCGGATCTGTTGGCGAGCCCGGGTCGCAGTTTCGACCCCGGGGCGTGACAAACCCACAATGACCTTGGGACCACCGTACCCCAAAACGGTTCCCAACAACACTAGCACTGGTCCAAACACCGCCACTAGACTCCACTCGGTCCCCCTGACACGAGCGCAACTATAAAGCAAATGCCTGTAATAAGCCCAATCTAACGCCACCAGTAGAACTGGTACTGCCTGCTGTGCCTGCCAAATCGGGTATGCCAGCCTACGCATAACACCGATAGGGGATGGGAGTCTCCAGGTTTGCCAAATCGGGTATGCCAGCCTACGCATAACACCGATATGGGACAGGAGTCTCAAGGTCTGAAAATCGCACACTCCGGAGTGGCACTCGAGGGGAGCGACCCACACGAGTAAAGTGCCTCAGTAACAAGTATCATGAATCAGCAGGACTGGATCATAACTCGGATCAAAGCGGGAAACTCTGTCCACTAGAGAAATCAGATACCCAATCTGGTGCATAAATAAATGTCCGGTCAACCGCCCAATATCCGTGGTTGCCGCAACGCCCCACAACTAAACCAACCTGTCCCAGACACCAAGTCCCGACTACACTACCCAGAACCCCTGCTCGAACCTGAGCAACACAGACCACCTTACTAACAGAGAAGGAGAAAGAAAAAGCATGGTTTCTCCTAAGTCAAGTTTCAATAAGTAGTGTAGCAATAAAAAGGGGGCCTAACCATATGTCCATACAAGCATGCATTTGTCCTCAAGAAAGATACAACAAAGTAATCCACATGCCTACACCTGACCATAATCCTCGATCATAATAACTCCTCAGAGTACAAATCCGCACATAGCTACGAAATCCTATCCCAAAGCATAAACCAACCACATGAAAGGCTATGTGCTAACATGGCATGTTACATAATCTCATAGGGTAACATTATCCTAGGTAAGCTTACACTAATCATCACATAGATGTCCAAGTCATGCAAGTCCTCAGTATACCTCATAAATACTATTCTTGCAATCATTTATACAAATATCATTATCAAGCTTACCTACCTTAAAAACATAAACCATGTACCCTAAACATGCATGCATCAGTCATAGAGGGGTGGCATCCCCACAAGTGCACTTAAATTCGCCATAACATAATCATTGCCTTATACAGTTACTGATATTAAGCTTACCCACCTGAAGCGCTTAAATCAAGGCAAACCTGAAGTCGGTGAAGAGTGTAGACGCTCACAGTCCAAATTCTGCCGAAACTGCACCTCGGTACATGTCGCGCAAGCCTTGGCTCCAAACAGCTAAAAGTACCCCGAAATCAAAGTCTACAAATCCATCGGGTCCCGCAACACATGTAAACACCCCTGGGTACAACAATAAGGTCCAACATTACACTTTCATTCCCAAAATTAACCACGCACAAACACACAGAAAATCAGTCCCAAAGATATGCTTATTTCACCTGCCGAAAGTGCCCAGAAAAATCCAATAAAAATATCACAGCAATCCTCGCGTCGATACCTTCGAAACGAGTACCTGCACGTCCAATTCCGAGCCCCGTAGGCCGAGTTACAAATTCCACAGTGCAGGTGCGCAAAACTACACAGCAACATAACTGTAATTCCATTTACAGATAATGGGAAGAACATATACCTTCGGGCAAAACTCAGAAAAATCCAAGAAAAATACTGTGATATTCCTTGCGTCGAGTAGGTGAAAAAAGTGTACAAGCACGTCACCATACGATGCCCGGTTGCGGAGATAACGCCGAAAGACCATGCCGCTGACCAAATCTCCATCACAGAAATGGGGTCACAGTAAGCTCGAACAAACACCTTGAAAAGCGTGAAATGAGGGAAAGCCGAAAATATCTAGATCGTAGATCTTTCCGTCGCGGATCCAGCGGCGAAGAAATCGCTCGAAAAGGTGGTCGGAGTAGGCCGGGGGAGCTCGCGCACCGAAACGCGACGAAGGGGAGCCCAAATGGACGAGCGTCGCGCCGCGCCGTAAAAATGGAAACCTCGATAAGCGTGCCACCAAAAATCTCAAAACATTGCAGAAAGATGCAGCCAAGCCCGGGGATCATCTTTGCTGAAGGCACCATGGCGAGAGGAGGCTCGGAAAAGCTGGAAAAAGGGGAAAGAAGGGGGCTCGGACCGCTTTTATAGGCTCCTAAAACAATTCAGGAAATACCGAACAAGTCCGGATTTCCGGGCGCATGGGACTTTCGGGCGCGCACTGTAGCAGCCCGAAATCCCCCCCCGCGCGCACTGTAGCAGCCCGAAACTCAGCTGGGCCTCCACGTCGCCCGCCAAACAGGCGACAGCAACCCCCGCCGCTCACACTGCGACACGTGGCGCCACCAGACGCCGACACGTGGCCGCCCACGCGCGGGAACAGCCCGTCAACGCGCCCACGTGCGCTCTGCGCCCGCCGCCTGCGCCTCTGCACGCACGCTTCCCGAGGCGCCCGTAGCTACACCGTGGACCGAGTGCACGTGGACCGGCCAACCGGTGTGCGCCACGTGTCCCCCCCACCGGTCCACCGTACACCCGCCTTTCCCGTGGACCGCGCCCGCTGCGCCGGCCCAACCGGGAGCCGCCACGTGGCCCGCGACCGGTGCACGCCTCCGCGGTGGACCGCGCACCTGCCTGAGCCTGCTCTGCCGCGCTCCGCCGCTGCCCGCCGCCGTACGCCGCCGCCGCCGGTGCCGGAACAGTAACCTTGCCTCGAAAAACGTGCCGAATCATCCGGACTCCGGAAAAAGCAAGTGAATAGCCCATTTTCATCGTTTTCGCGCGCTGAATCCAAATCCGAAGTCCAATTTGCCAAATTCCAACTCTAAAAATTGCCGAAGGCGTCCGGGAAGATGTTCCTTGATCCAAACTTCGCCCCGAGTTCAATTTTAATATCCATTGCGCGCGAAACCACTTCTAAGCATTCAATGGGGTTCTCTGACTACTCTCGTGATCCAATTAACACACCGAGTCCATCAAAAGTGTCCAATTGGTGTACAAACGCCACCGACACGCCACATAGGCCCCCAGAACCTGCTGGTCAGCCAGTAATCACATCGGGGAAAACCAGGTCCTCACAGGATAACTCCTAAGTTGATGTCACTCGTCAAACCCCTATACTAGGTTTTCTCCTAGTCTTTCTACCAACAACTGTTGTTCCCTTATGTCACGTGATTCCTAGGGTTATACCCTAACATACTCATAATCATAAATAGCTAATCATTTTCATGCATGCAATTATTTTCATCTCATTCATAGAATAATAATTATCTCTACGCATGCATATTCATCATATATGTTTGGCAACCAACAGTTGCACTTTTCCTCTGTGTCTCTTTGCACATGCACAACTATTCCCCTATCTCTGGCAACCAACAGTTGCTCTTTTTCATCTGAATCCATCTATACAGGCAATCAATATCATAATTACCTAACGCCTCTAACAGGCTACTATCATGCTTCGAATCGAAAAGCAAGGGAGCAAGGGGAGAGGTCACCCAATTTCGGCAGAATTCCCCACCTTGTAGTGTACCCAATTGCTTGTAGACACTTGCAATTGGTCTCCGCGCGATTCCACTTGTCTCCTCGAGCTTGCACGCAAAACGATGCACTTCTCTCGAGTCTGCACGCAAAACGGTGCACGTCCACCAAACCTGCATGCAAAACGATGCACGTCACTAAAAACCCGCACGCAAAACGGTGCGCGCCACTTCAGTCGACACGCAAAACGATGCGCGTCATCTCAACCTACACGCAAAACGGCGCATGTATCTCGGATTTGCACGCAAAACGGAGCATGCTTCTCTTAAGGTTGCACGCAAAACGGTGCACGTCTTTTCTGACCCTGCACGAAAAACGATACATAATATTAAGGTCGGCACGCAAAACGGTGCGCGACAACAAGATCGGCACGCAAAATGGTGCACGTATCATAAAATTGCACGCAAAACGATGCACGCTTAACTGTAGAGTTGCACGCAAAACGGTGCACATTTTTCTATCCCTGCACGAAAAACGATGCATAATATTAGGGTCGGCACGCAAAATGGTGCGCGATAATACGACCTGCACGCGAAACGATGCACGTACCTCGAATCTGCACGCAAAACGGTGCACGTCTGACTGTAGGCTTGCACGCAAAACGGTGGACATTTTTTTTTCTAGTCCTGCACGAAAAACGATATATATTATTAGACTTCGCACGTAAAACGGTGCGCGATAACACAAGTTACACGCAAAACGGAGCACATACCTCGGTTTGGCACGCAAAATGGTGCACTTTTCTTTTTCAACGTTGCACGCAAAACGGTGCACGTTTTTCGAGTTTGCGCCCAAAACTGCGCATTTTTGCCGAATCCGCACGCAAAACAATGAATTTTTTTACAACTTGCACGCAAAACGAGACGCACCAAAAAAATACTCGCGACAGTCCGTGCAGCAACGGTACAGTAGAACTCGGTTCCTAACACGCAAAATGGCACGGGGTCAAATTTAATGTCCAAAAAGGAACCATACAAATTGTGCCTAAAAATATCGAAAAATAACGTTACCTCGTACAGTCGCGCCGCCCATCGGCTTTTGGGAACGCCTCGCGCGCTTCACGAGATTCACGGCGCGCCTGCGAACTCCACAAAATTCCTCACTTTCTCTCTCTCTCTCTCTCTCTCTCTCTCGGGCTCGGGTGGAGAAGAAGAAGAGAAAGGAAAGGAGGGAGGGTCTGCACGGAAGAAGGAAGAAGAAAAAAAGAAAAAAGAAAGAGAAAAAGGAAAGAAAGGGAGGGAGGGGAGGTGGCCCAATGGGGGCCCGCCATGTGGGGGCCTCCCCCGCTGACACGCGCAGGAGCGCCTGCTGCGCGCCTTGCGCAGCACGCAAGCGCGCCTCGATCCGCGCGTCGCTGCCGCTTAGAAAATTCGTTTTTGTTTCGGTTTCTGTTCATTTTTCGTTCGTTTCCGTCCAAATTTGACAGGCGGCTTCGTTTCAGCTTAATTTACCACAGAAAAATTTAAATTTTCAGTTTGGGTCATTTCTGGGTCCCCAAAAGCCTCGCTGTATCCAGAATTATTAGCGGACCCCGTTCTCGCAATCCGGATATCCGATCAACACGAAATTTTTACTGTGACCTTAAAACATAATTACACAGCTCCCGTAATTTTCTCAGAATTTTCCGACACTGTTGGCGGAGCCCGTTCTCACTATCAGGCATCCGATCAACGCGAAACTTTTTCTGTGGTCTTAAAACATATTTACGGGGCTCCCGTAATTTTCTCGGAATTTTCCAACACTGTGAATTTTCCACTAAAAATCTGGACCCCATTTCTCCAATAAAATTCCAGATCTCTCCATTTTAACCCAATTTGGGCCCAACTCGCGTCCACATGTTCTTTACTTCCCTAACTTTCATAACACTAGTATTTCATACCACCTTTATTTACATTTATTTATGTGTCGAAAATCCAGTTCACTACATTCTACCCCCCTTAAAATAAGTTTCGTCCTCGAAACTTGAGTCACAACTCGACTCCTACTTGATCGAGAGGGAGGAAATCTTGCCCTCACTACTGGGCTCACTGTATATCGTGACCGGCATCAAATTGCCTGGTCGCCGAGACTACACGAACAACTCATTCATGAATCCCTATCGCAATTCAGGGACAAACACAGACCTGGTGTCTGGCCACTTTCACCAAGTAGGTGAAAGACACTGTTGAGCACTTGCTCACTCCATTGCCACGAATTGCCCCGTCTTTTCTTGCGAAATTTCTACTTTAATTCCGCCATCATCTTTTCACAACGAGGTTGCATCTGCAACCATTACACTTACCGCACTTTTCCGGTCGCTCCGCTGCCTAATGTGGAGGGCAAAGGCCAATCCATGAGTTCCCAGCTATCCCACACGCTACAAGCGCTCTGAGTCCACGGGTTATCAGCTAACCCGACATCTCGGACTACTGATAGGTTCACAGACCACGGTCCAATAGGGGCCTATAGCCCAACCAGTCCAACTCTGTATAATGGCTCTCACTAGCACATAGACCCAATCGTCATACGGGTAGATCCTCACTTAGGATTACTACACCAACACTCCCACTAGGAGCTACAATACCTCAATCACCACTAGCACTACGGCCTGATCATATCACACTCTCCGTGTACTAACAGCCTCAAGGCTCACACGTGGCATTCCACGTTCCCGGGTCATCGCTCGGACTACCGCCCCGACCAAATCTCTATCATGCCCCGCCCTCAGGTCTCGGGCCGCTGTCTCTCACAGCCGACTGCGCCTGCCCACTGGGCTACAGGCCCACAGTCCACAAACATGGTCCAGGCACGGATCGTCCCCAAGCGAACCCGCTAATCGTCGCCACGCGACCACTACGCTCACTGAGCAAAACCAACTAACTAGTCGTCAATCCACGACCCGAACCCTCTATCAACTCTGGCCACACTGGGCACAGGCTAATGTGTCACCTAATCAGCCCTCTCTGGCTAAACAATACTCGTGCTCCATGAGCACCCAAACAGTTGGGCGTCCTACGCCCCCATGCTGACTCATAAAGTCCAACGTTAAGCAACTTGCTTAAACACGCGTATGACTCCTATACACCTCTCCCAACTGGGTTGAGGCACCACTATAACCCGTTCACCACTCTGGTGATTAACACGCAAACCCTGCGGTGGCAATCCTTGCCATTATACCGATCCATCAGACCGTCACCATAAAACTCTCGCTCTTTCGAGAGATCCTCGTATCTTGAAGCCTACTCTGGGCCTCACTAACTTTACTATGCGGCAACTCAGCCACAATCGTCACGCCACACGGTTACTACCGTCATCAGGGCGAACTCACGCCGCCAGGCCCGTAAATCTTCCTTGCCCTAACCCTTAGGGCACAGCAACTTGGCTCTCGCGACATAGCGATCACCATTTACCTCGCGAGTCGGTCACTCACTGGACCTACTAACCATACTTTGCCAGCAACCTAGCTGACACAAGCGCAAAACACCCTATGCTGAAGGTGTTGGCTGCGCCGACAAAAGTTCGGCGCCCGCTGCCATTCCCTTTACTGTCGCCCCTACAGGCGGCGACACCGTATACTCACACGTTGTTTGTGCAGCCTCAGCTTGCTGCGCTATCAGCCACCGAAGCCTATCTATCTGCTCCGACTGTCACATCGACGCCACACTTAGGCGTTGGAATCAGCCTTCCTGTCGGCGGAAAATTTCCGCTGACGGCAAGAAGCTTGATCTGCTGCTGGACCACCAATAAGTGCGGCCACCTGCTATCGCAGCTCGTGTACCTTGTTCGACCCAGAGCCCTCTCGTGGCTCGAGTCGAGACAAGCGCGTATCCCTGCGTGGTGTCATCGCTAATATGCACACCACAACGAAATGATTTGCCCAAATTTTAGCCATTTGAGCAACGTGCAATCTATATACCGACAGAAAAGCTCGTCGACCCAATCATGCGAAAGTATAAGAGGGTACTCCTTTTCATCTCCAACATTACGTTGTCGGCCGCCAACGTAATATCCGAAGAATGAAAGCTCGTCGCCCTCAATCAGTCCCAACATCCTTTTTGGGAACAACAATAACCAATCAAATACTTTCGCCCAAATATCGACACACTCTCTCGTGCTAATCCCTAGGGTCTCCCTAAGGTTCACTAACCACCTAGGACTATTCCTAGTCTCTGATACCACTCTAATCTGTCACGCCCCGAGTCCGCCAATTTGTACGGTTCGGGCACGCCAACAGACCCGCCAATCGGGTAAGACCTTTTCCTACCCGAAAGGAACGGTAACATCCATAATAACACAACAAGTGTATGCGGAAGCTCAATATCAGAGTACTAAAATCACTACAAATTTAAAACTTTCATTCAACAACAATTAGTTAATGCGGAAATGAAAGCCTACCAGAGTGAACCATAACTTAAATTTATTACACTTTACATTTCTGAGCTTGCAAATAAAATTATTACAATTCTTTTACATCATTTCCTCACCATACAAGGTTCACTCGAGAAATATAAAAATGGGATACCTCTGCTAGACCCTCTAGGTCTCTATGCTGCTGGGCCCTTGCCCCTGTCGCATACCTCGCCGTCTGCCTCTGAACCGTCTCGTCCGCTGCATCCATACCCGCACCAGTGGGGGTGGTCACCCAAGGGGTGTGAGAACTCCTGACAGAGTTCCCAGTGGGTTCAACCACCGAGAAAAAGTGTCCTACACCACTTGGTCCAATGGAAGCAATAGTAATAGTGCTAGGAAACTAAATCCTCAATATCAAAATGCAGCTATGCAATATAACATATCACTACACTATCTGTGTATAACCATCTACCCAACACTACTCTGTCTAGCCACACTAGGCTGCTAAGCACCAACTCGGCCACTATGCCGCTGAATACAGGGTCCAACTAACCCGGCCACCTTGGCCACTCTATTTTTCTTTATTCTTTAGATTCTGGTGCTTTAGTTCAAGTTAACCCTCGGAAATTCTTATCCAACGGGCCCGAGCCCGGTAGTCTTGCTACCATAAGATAAGATTTCTAAGGTTGCCGATAACACCCGCAAGTGTTACCCCGCCCAACGGGGAACTTGTCATACGGGTCACTGCCCGGGAGAGGGACACTGCCCATGGCTCCGACAAGATCTACGTTTCACCCCCGAAGGTACGCCCATTTTATCTTTTTATATTTTCTTTCTTTTCTTTCTACTTTAGTTCTTAGCCTCTTTGCCTTTGAACACTTGCTTTCCTTTCTTATTCAGGCTTATAGCTCCCTTTTTGCCACTGGCAAATCACTTTCTCTTTTCTTTGAGCATTTAGCTCCTTGCTTTCACTTTTAGCCATTCGAAAGTACCTCGTTCGACGGGTCACTGCCCAGGGAGTCCTACTCCACTTGACGAGTCTCAAATTCGAAGGCGCCAATTACATTTTCTTTATGCTTTTAGCCACTTTTAGCTTACTTTTAATCTTTGTCTTTTAGCAACAATTTTTTTTTCCTCTTATCCTAGGTCTTGCCGTAAGGATAACTAGAGAGTCTCCTGGACTCTTAAACATTTCTCTTTTATTTCTTTAACTCAAATTGAAGTTAAAGTTATTATCCATTTGCCCAGACACCCTATGACTTTCTAGGGTTGTATTTGTTTAGTTCTTTAACCTTGGGATCTTATCCCACCTTCCTGATTCCTCACTGAATCCTAGAGTTCACTTAACTCTATTTCTCTATTCCACTTTAACTTAGAGTTGCACTGACTCTAATTTCCTGTTCCACTATTATCTTAGAGTTACACTGACTCTAATTTCCTGTTTTCCCTTTCATGTCTCCACGCTTGATCCTTTTCACTTTTCTTTGTTTAACTCTACTTGAAGTTAAACTAGTCCATCCATTTACCCAGGCGCCCTATGACTCTCTGGGGTCATGTTCACTAATTTCTTAGCCGTGGGATCTAATCCCCCTTTTTTTTTTTTTTCTGATTCCACCCTGAACTTAGGGTTAACTTAACTCTATCTTTCCTGTCTGTGAGTTTGAACTCCTCTAGTTTACCTTAGGTTCCCTTTACCTAAGTTTCATGTCACACTCATTCTAGAGTTCCTTGACTCTATGTTAATCACTAGCTCTCCTTAGCCTTCCTTTACCTAAGTTCCATGTCATATCCGTCCTAGAGTTACCTGACTCTATGTTGACCACTAGCTTTCCTTAGGTTTCCTTTACCTAAGTTCCATGTCATATACATCCTAGAGTTCCCTGACTCTATGTTGATCACTAGTTCTCCTTAGGTTCCCTTTACCTAAGTTCCATGTCATATACATCCTAGAGTTCTCTGACTCTATGTTGATCACTCTATCCAGTGTCCTTAGGTTGTCACCTAAGACCATGCCACTCGTCCTCCCTAGGATAACTCCTAAGTTGATGTCACTCGTCAAACCCCTATACTAGGTTTTCTCCTAGTCTTACTACCAACAACTGTTGTTCCCTTATGTCATGTGATTCCTAGGGTTATACCCTAACATACTCATAATCATAAATAGCTAATCATTTTCATGCATGCAATTATTTTCATCTCATTCATAGAATAATAATTATCTCTACGCATGCATATTTATCATATATGTTTGGCAACCAACAGTTGCACTTTTCCTCTGTGTCTCTTTGCACATGCACAACTATTCCCCTATCTCTGGCAACCAACAGTTGCTCTTTTTCATCTGAATCCATCTATACAGGCAATCAATATCATAATTACCTAACGCCTCTAACAGGCTACTATCATGCTTCGAATCGAAAAGCAAGGGAGCAAGGGGAGAGGTCACCCAATTTCGGCAGAATTCCCCACCTTGTAGTGTACCCAATTGCTTGTAGACACTTGCAATTGGTCTCCGCGCGATTCCACTTGTCTCCTCGAGCTTGCACGCAAAACGATGCACTTCTCTCGAGTCTGCACGCAAAACGGTGCACGTCCACCAAACCTGCACGCAAAACGATGCACGTCACTAAAAACCCGCACGCAAAATGGTGCGCGCCACTTCAGTCGACACGTAAAACGATGCGCGTCATCTCAACCTACACGCAAAACGGCGCACGTATCTCGAATTTGCACGCAAAACGGAGCATGCTTCTCTTAAGGTTGCACGCAAAACGGTGCACGTCTTTTCTGACCCTGCACAAAAAATGATGCATAATATTAAGGTCGGCACGCAAAACGGTGCGCGACAACACGATCGGCACGCAAAACGGTGCACGTATCTTAAATTTGCACGCAAAACGATGCACGCTTAACTGTAGAGTTGCACGCAAAACGGTGCACATTTTTCTATCCCTGCACGAAAAATGATGCATAATATTAGGGTCGGCACGCAAAATGGTGCGCGACAATACGACCTGCACGCGAAACGATGCACGTACCTCGAATCTGCACGCAAAACGGTGCACGTCTGACTGTAGGCTTGCATGCAAAACGGTGTACATTTTTTTTTCTAGTCCTGCACGAAAAACGATATATATTATTAGACTTCGCACGTAAAACGGTGCGCGATAACTCAAGTTACACGCGAAACGGAGCACATACCTCGGTTTGGCACGCAAAACGGTGCACTTTTCTTTTTCAACGTTGCACGCAAAACGGTGCACGTTTTTCGAGTTTGCGTCCAAAACTGTGCATTTTTGCCGAATCCGCACGCAAAACGATGAATTTTTCTACAACTTGCACGCAAAACGAGACGCACCAAAAAAATACTCGCGACAGTCCGTGCAGCAACGGTACAGTAGAACTCGGTTCCTAACACGCAAAATGGCACGGGGTCAAATTTAATGTCCAAAAAGGAACCATATAAATTGTGCCTAAAAATATCGAAAAATAACGTTACCTCGTACAGTCGCGCCACCCATCGACTTTTGGGAACGCCTCGCGCGCTTCACGAGATTCACGGCGCGCCTGCGAGCTCCACAAAATTCCTCACTTTCTCTCTCTCTCTCTCTCTCGGGCTCGGGTGGAGAAGAAGAAGAGAAAGGAAAGGAGGGAGGGTCTGCGCGGAAGAAGGAAGAAGAAGAAAAGAAAAAAGAAGGGGAAAAAGGAAAGAAAGGGAGGGAGGGGAGGTGGCCCAATGGGGGCCCGCCATGTGGCGGCCTCCCCCGCTGACACGCGCAGGAGCGCCTGCTGCGCGCCTTGCGCAGCACGCAAGCGCGCCTCGATCCGCGCGTCGCCGCCGCTTAGAAAATTCGTTTTTGTTTCGGTTTCTGTTCATTTTTCGTCCGTTTCCGTCCAAATTTGGCAGGCGGCTTCGTTTCAGCTTAATTTACCACAGAAAAATTTAAATTTTCAGTTTGGGTCATTTCTGGGTCCCCAAAAGCCTCGCTGTATCCAAAATTATTAGCGGACCCCGTTCTCGCAATCCGGATATCCGATCAACACGAAATTTTTACTGTGACCTTAAAACATAATTACACAGCTCCCGTAATTTTCTCAGAATTTTCCGACACTGTTGGCGGAGCCCGTTCTCACTATCAGGCATCCGATCAACGCGAAACTTTTTCTGTGGTCTTAAAACATATTTACGGGGCTCCCGTAATTTTCTCGGAATTTTTCGACACTGTGAATTTTCCACTAAAAATCTGGGCCCCATTTCTCCAATAAAATTCCAGATCTCTCCATTTTAACCCAATTTGGGCCCAACTCGCGTCCACATGTTCTTTACTTCCGAACTTTCATAACACTAGTATTTCATACCACCTTTATTTACATTTATTTATGTGTCGAAAATCCGGTTCACTACATGTTGTAAACCTCCTATTTGTGATTTATCACTAGGCCTATTGGAATGCTCTTGATCATGTTATTAGTAGAACTGTGAAATGGACCTAGCATGCTTGTATGAGATCAGGGTTTCTTTGTTAATATTTGCATTGTCAGAAAACTACAAGTTAGTAGGTTGTGTTTTCATGCTTTAGATATGTAATATAATTACTTGGAAATCATGCTGAATCCATAACATGTTAAATGTTTAATGAAAGGTTGGGATATGCTGTTAGAATACTTAAAATGGTTTCATCAAGGGAAGGACTTTTGCATGCTTGAATGGTCACCTAGATAGGCCACCTTTTTCTGCTACACTATCATGCTGGAATTGACTTAGGAGAAACCATGTTTCATTCTTTCCCCAGTCACTTAGACATAGGGGATAGTATGCTCTGATTAGAGCAGGGACTGGGATAGTGTAGTCAGCTTTGGGATTTGGGGACAGGCAGGTTTGAGGACAGGGTACTCGCGGCAACCGCGGATTTCGGGCGGTTGACCGGACTGTTATTAGTGTATCAGATTCGGGGATAGGGGACCGGGACTTCTTTAGTAAATGGGTTGTTCCCACTTAAGTAGAGTCTTGGTCCAGTCCGACTATATCGGGTTACTTGAGACCGTGCCGGTCAGGAGCCGATCTGTTGCTGTATTTATGACCGTGCCGGTCAGGAGCCGGTCTGTTGCAGTACTTATGACCGTGCCGGTCAGGAGCCGGTCTGTTGCCTCGGGGATGGGACCGTGTCGGTCAGGAACCGGTCTGCATCCCGCAGCGGAGATGTGAGTTAGTGGGCATAGTAGGCAGTACCGGTGTTCACCGGTGTCTAGATTGGGTTACCCGGGCAGGCATATGTATACGCTGACGTATGCATTTAGCTACTCCTTTAGCTTATTACTTGGGAGGCATCTTCGTGATAGCTTTTATCAGTTATTGTACATATAGCTCTCCCCCTTGTTTTATCTCTCCGCCTCTTGTAGTCCTAGTGGGCAGGTCTGTGGTAGAGGTTTACCCACTAGGGGAGGCTACTGTTTTTATAGTAGTTCTGACCCCCACTGTTTTCCCTTTTCTTGTCCCTTTTGTTTTGCAGAGTCATCTGTTGGAGTTGCGGGACCCTCTTCCCAGGATCGAGGTAAGAGGATTGCTGACTAGATAGCTGCTACCCTGAGCTTGAGTTTAGTAGTTTTGTTGTATCCCCTGTACACTCAGACGGTTGTATTTTCTTTTATTTTGGGTCTGGCTGCGGCCAGCTGGTTGTATTTATTTCGTGAGCTGGGAGAGACACATGTATATTTTTGAGAGATTATTGTACTTTTATTTCCAGCATTTGTCTGAGATGTACTAGTTCCAGTTTTAGCTCTGTTTTATGCTCCTGTATTATTTGGTTTATATCTGAGCAGGTTACCAGCGCTTCGTGTACACGGGAAATACCGTGTGCACGGCGGATCTGTGGACGAGCCCGGGTTCTGGTTTCCACCCGGGGCGTGACAGATTAGTTTGGTATCAGAGCTTAGGGATAGGTCAGTTGGGACTTAGGAAACCCTAGGCTTTTTGGCAGACCCTAGGAAGGCAGGGCGTGAGTGACGCGATATTGTGCGAAAGTCGGCAATTTATTATTAAACTCTTCCTGTGAGTGGAGAGGGACTGGCATATCCTATTTCTGGGGGACCATTATGTTGGCTGCAGACGACATAAGGTTACAGAAATAGGAGGATGACCGTGACTTTCGCTGGATTGGGTCGAGAGTGGTTTTGTTTATTGACCCGTGGTTTCTTGTGTGGCAGGATGCCTCCTAGGCGGCAGATCCCTACTCGGGGTACTCCTATACCCCAGGAGGAGCCGGAGCAGTCCGGGCCTTCTGAGATCAGTGAGCTGAGGGCCATGGTGGCCCAGTTGGCGGAGAGTCACCGCCGACAGGAGCATAGGTTTGAGCAGTTGCTGGCTCAGGTTGCGGCACCTCCCCCTACTACTGTAGAGGCCCCTGTACCACCGGTTGTACCGCCGGTTATTCCACTTGTCCCTACGGCACCGTCGTCTAGCAGTGGGGCTCAGGGGGTGATCAGGCCATTGACCCCAGGGGAGGAGCAGGAGTTTGCTGACAAACTCGCACAGTTCTGTAAGCGAGGACCACCTAGGTTCTCGGGGCGGAGCACTCACCCAGCAGAGATAGTGTAGAACACCGGGATTTGGATGACGCACCGACCTTGCAGGATGGTGTGGTGCGGAGGAGTTTGCCTTGGATGTGTCCCATTTGTGTTTACAGAGGAGTTCGGGTTGATTTGGATCCCCGCGGAAGCCTCTGCTTGTTTCGGGCTTTGTACGCGTTAGGTGACTGGTACGGGAAGCGCCGACACCGCTTTGGGTTGCAGAAAAATTGGGAAACACTTGGAGCAGGTGTATTTTCTGTTTACAGCGAGGTTCGGGAGGTTCCGGACTGACGCGGAAGACCCGGAGGCAAAAAGTGAGTCGGAACTGGCAATTTTGGAGACGGTATTTGATTTGAGTACCCCGACTCAACGGATGAGTTTTTTGAAGAGAAAAAACTGTGAGCGCGTGTACTTTGGAATTACAGCGGAGCTCGGGAGGTTCCGGGCAGCGGCGGAGGGCCCGAAGACAAAAAGTGAGTTGGAGTTGGGCTTTTTGGATTATTTTATTGATTTAATTAATTAGCTTTGCTAATTAAGGGTCTTCTCTGCTTGATGGCTGTGAGTGTGGGTTGAGGGTGGTGTGATGAGGTAAGTGGAATTGTTACTTCTAAGTTAATCCCTTCTAAGCTTAATTAAAATTAGTTAAGCAAAAGGTTAATTAATTAGTTGTGGCTCTTTTTGGGAGGACCCATCCACTTGCCTCGTCACCTCCAAGCCACCCACCTCCCTCTGTAGCAGAGAAGAAAGGAAAAGAGAAAAGAAAAGTTAAGGAAAGGAAAAGAGAAGAAGGAAGAAGAAGAAGGAGGAAATGGAGAGGGTTTCTTGAGCTTTTCTTCCCCGAGCGAGGGCGTGAAGCCGAGCGAGGTCGGCGAGCCTCGTCGAGGTCGGTTTATTTTTATGATTTTATTTTGGTTGTGGTTTTTGCTTCTCTCCTCTCCTCTCTTTTATTTTTCTTTCCCTGCTGCTTGTGGTGGCTGTTGCTGTCCGGGGTCGTGGCGAGGCTGCGCGGGCCGCGCGCGTGCAATTTGTACGGCGCGCGGCTAGGGAGGCGGGCCGCTGCGCGGGCGCGCATGGGCGCCGCGCGCAGCGAGCGCCCTGCTGCTGTTGACGTGCAGCAGGGCGCCGGGCCGCCGGCAGCATCGCCTGGGCGGCGGCGCGAGCGGCGGGCTGCGCGCAAGGCGCGCAGCACCGCAGGCACGCGCGCGGCACTGCGGTGCGCAGTGCCGCGGGGCTTGTAGGCCGCGCGCAGGGCGCGCGGCACTGCAGACCCCCCCCCCCCCCCTTCCGCGCGGGCGGCCCCCTGGGCCCCGCGCGGTGTGCAGGCCGCGCGCTGGCGCGCGGCACTGCAGGCCCCGCGCGGGTGGCCCCCTGGGCCCCGCGCGGTGTGCAGGCCGCGCGCTGGGCGCGCGGCACTGCAGGCCCGCGCGGGCGGCCCCTGGGCCCCGCACGGTGTGCAGGCCGCGCGCTGGGCGCGCGGCACTGCAGGCCTCGCGCGGGCGGCCCCCTGGGCCCAGCGCGGTGTGCAGGCCGCGCGCTGGGCGCGCGGCACTGCAGGCCCCGCGCGGGCGGCCCCCTGGGCCCCGCGCCGGTGTGCAGGCCGCGCGCTGGGCGCGCGGCACTGCAGGCCCGCGCGGGCGGCCCCTGGGCCCCGCGCGGTGTGCAGGGCCGCGCGCTGGGCGCGCGGCACTGCAGGCCCCGCGCGGGCGGCCCCCTGGGCCCCGCGCGGTGTGCAGGCCGCGCGCTGGGCGCGCGGCACTGCAGGCCCGCGCGGGCGGCCCCTGGGCCCCGCGCGGTGTGCAGGCCGAGCGCTGGGCGCGCGGCGCTGCAGGCCCCGCGCGGGCGGCCCCTTGGGCCCCGCGCGGTGTGCAGGCCGCGCGCTGGGCGCGCGGCACTGCAGGCCCGCGCGGGCGGCCCCTGGGCCCCGCGCGGTGTGCAGGCCGCGCGCTGGGCGCGCGGCACTGCAGGCCCGCGCGGGCGGCCCCTGGGCCCCCCGCGGTGTGCAGGCCGCGCGCTTGGCGCGCGGCGCTGCAGGCCCCGCGCGGTGCGGCCCCTTGGGCCCCGCGCGGTGTGCAGGCCGCGCGCTGGGCGCGCGGCACTGCAGGCCCGCGCGGGCGGCCCCTGGGCCCCGCGCGGTGTGCAGGCCGCGCGCTGGGCGCGCGGCACTGCAGGCCCCGCATGGGCGGCCCCCTGGGCCCCGCGCGGTGTGCAGGCCGCGCGCTGGGCGCGCGGCACTGCAGGTCCGCGCGGGCGGCCCCTGGGCCCCGCGCGGTGTGCAGGCCGCGCGCTGGGCGCGCGGCACTGCAGGTCCGCGCGGGCGGCCCCTGGGCCCCGCGCGGTGTGCAGGCCGCGCGCTGGGCGCGCGGCGCTGCAGGCCCCGCCCGGGCGGCCCCTTGGGCCCCGCGCGGTGTGCAGGCCGCGCGCGGGGCGCGCGCCACTGCAGGCCCCGCGCGGGCGGCCTCTTGGGCCCCGCGCGGTGTGCAGGCCACGCGCTGGGCGCGCGGCACTGCAGATCCTCGCGCGGGCGGCCTTGTGCCGCGCGGACTTGCTGGGCGCCGCGCGGGCGGCCTTGTGCCGCGCGGACTTGCTGGGCGCCGCGCGAATGGCTGGGTTTTTGGAGCCGTGCAGCTGCGCCGCCTTTGCCGCGCGGGCTGTGACTTGGCGACGCGCCGCGGCGTGTGTGCGCGATGGGTTTTCCGCGCAACGCGCGGCGTTTCTCATCGCCGGTTTGGTTTCTTTTGCCCTTGGTGAGCGCGGTTTTAGCCGCATGTTTTCTGATCCCGGTCCCTCTTCTTGTCTCGCAGTTGTGGCATACGGTTAGCTTCTCACGTGGCCGGTGGCGCGTGTTTTGCCGCGTGGAGCTGCGGGATCGCATCGGGACCTCCGTTTGGCGCACGGTTTTCGCGGATGGATCGCAGGTGGGTTGGTTTCTCCCAATGAACTACGGATTGCCCTTTATCCTTCCGAATGCAAAGGTATCGTATCCTTACTATCAGGTAATTGCGGAACAGTCGTGTAAGTCGAGGGTTGTCGTTTCCGACTTGGACACGAGTGTTAGTAGCATCGTTAGAGTATACGAGTTGCCACTGGCAGAGTTACCAGATGGGTATAAATCACTGGCTGAGTTACCAGATGAGTAGATACCACTGGCAGAGTTACCAGATGGGTATAAATCACTGGCTGAGTTACCAGATGAGTGGATACCACTGGCAGAGTTACCAGATGGGTATAAATCACTGGCTGAGTTACCAGATGAGTGGATACCACTGGCAGAGTTACCAGATGGGTATAAATCACTGGCTGAGTTACCAGATGAGTGGATACCCGTGGCAGAGTTACCAGATGGGTATAAATCACTGGCTGAGTTACCAGATGAGTGGATACCACTGGCAGAGTTACCAGATGGGTATGAACCCCTGGCTGAGTTACCGGATGAGTAGTTACCACTGGCAGAGTTACCAGATGGGTATTAATCACTGGCTGAGTTACCAGATAGGTAAGTATCACTGGCCGAGTTACCAGAGAGATAGTTATGCCCTGGCCGAGTTACCAGGTGGTTACTAGAAGGGATTGAGGTGGCCTTCTAGTGTCTTGTAGAGTTCTAGCAGTCCCAGTGCGGGGGCGGAAACTATGGGCGCCTAAGCCTACAGCCCGTTCTTGTTTGATAAGGGCTGTAGGGGACGCAGACGTTCGTAGTTTCCAAACCTCCCGTGAGAGAGACTGAGAACTTACTTCCAGCATTGCATTGAGACATGTAGCGATAGATTCATTTCCAATTATCTATCTATCTAGCTATCTATATATCTATCTGTGTTTTTGTCTCCAGCAGACTGAGTGGGTGTACCGTGGGTTTAGCTTTGGTACCCACTGAGATCTGACTGTTGCAGTAGATCTCACGCCCGCTGTGATGACAGGTGTTCCTGAGGCGACCGTTCCAGGTTTGGCTCGTTCGGAGCTTTCTGACCGAGGTAAGGGCGTAGCTGGCTAGCTCCTACCCGAGTCGGTGGTGTCGGTGTTAGTGTCACTTGTACTTTTTAGTTTCCACTTTTGTACCTTTTAGTGCTTTTGTACTTATGTTGTGGGTTCTAGTG
Organism: Tillandsia leiboldiana; assembly: GCA_029204045.2. NCBI lineage: Eukaryota > Viridiplantae > Streptophyta > Magnoliopsida > Poales > Bromeliaceae > Tillandsia > Tillandsia leiboldiana. The sequence goes on along the minus strand of JAQNDB010000438.1, from coordinate 6,960 downwards.
GACTGCTGTACTTGGACTTTTCACCGCTTGGTGTTTCTGCTTCCTTTTAGCTCTGATACTTGTTAGCTATAGATCTCTTTTGCAGGTTAGACGCTTCGTCTGTACGACAGTCTCCGTACAGGCGGCGGATCTGTTGGTGAGCCCGGGTCGCAATTCGACCCCGGGGCGTGACAGATAGGATCATGGTTAGCATCAATGGAGAAGTTGTTCAGAGATTTCTTCATTGATCCGAGATTCAGAGTACACATGGTCGTACATTGTCTAGAGGGGGATGCAGATGCTTGGTGGCGTCGGGTCGAGCCCTTAGAGTTTCAGATCACCCGACAGCTACCCTGGTCGGAGTTCAGGAGGATGATCCTTGACACTTACTTCTCCACGAGCGTGAAGAAGAAGATAGAAGATGACTTGAAGAACCTTCAGCAGGGTGATCGCCCAGTGTGGGGACTATTTCCAGGAGTTTACGCAGTTGCTCAACTGCGTACCCTATGTTGCTAGGGATGGGCTGCACCAGGTGGAGCTGTTTGAGACAGGTCTGCGCCCTGAGATCTATACCTTGGTGCACGCCCAGAGGCTTCAGACTTTATCAGAGGCAGTGGATCATGCACAGTGGGTCGAGAGGGGAGATCATGTGGTCGCTAGGCGCGGAGGCTTGGTCGCTCAGAGTTCTGAGAGGAAGCGACCAGCGCCAGACGATGGGGGACATGCCAGTTCATGGAGGCCGCCCCGACCGCCACCGCCTCAGTTTACGGGCCGTGGGCGTTCGGAGTGGCGAGGGCCTGGGGGATCCCAGAGGCCCCCGCAGCAGCAAGCATCAGCAGCCCCAGCGACAGCAGCAGCACTCGCAGCAGCAGAGGTCGCAGTCGCGACAGCAGGGGTCACAGCGGCAGAGGCAGCAGCAGCAGCAGTCGACGCAGCCCCGGTCTACAGTTGGGTGTGTTTTCTGCAGGGGTCAGCACCCCTCCGATACTTGTGAGATGAGGCACGGTCGCTGTTTCAGATGTGGGCAGTCAGGTCATCGGCGAGCTACTTGCCCTTTTTCGACATCGCCGGCTCCTTCCTCAGCATCCGTCCCTTCGGTTGCCCCAGCAGCGGCCTTATGCTCCAGCGAGCAGGGCCTCCTTCTTCCCACCCTGCAGATTACCGACCACCAGCTCAGAGCGGATGGTTTATGCCGCCCAGGTGGAGGACTCCTCGGCAGCCGACCATGTGGTGGCAGGTATTATTTTACTTTTCGGCATTAGAGCTCGCACTTTATTCGATACCGGTGCATCACATCTTTTATCAGTAGAGCATTTGCATCGTCGCATGGACTAGAGTTAGGTCGGTTGCCGCATGCATTAGAGGTACGGAGTCCCGATCATATTTTGCATGTAGATGAGTGTTGTTGGTCTTGCCCTGTACAGCTTGAGTCTTGGATTTTGCCAGCGGACCTGATGGTCCTTAGTCAGCTGCGAGATTTTGACATTGTACTGGGGATGGATTGGCTGGCTCGCTATTTCGCGACGATTGATTGCGCCGAGAGGACTGTTACTTTTAGCGAGCCAGGTCAGGAGGTGTTTGTTTTCAGGGGGTGCCAGAGTGCTTTCTTTGCCTCTGTGGTTTCGACTTCTCGGGCGAGGCAGATGATGCGCAGTGGATGCGTGGCCTTTTTGGCGTCTGTGGTTAAGGAGCCTACGGCGGCACCGGGGACTCACGGATATCCTATTGTCCACGAGTTCCCGGATGTGTTCCTCCTGAGCTGATTCTTATGCCGCCGGATAGGGAGGTTGAGTTTTTGAGTGACGTAGTTCCAGGAACTGCGCCAATCTCTAAGGTTCCTTACCGAATGGCACCGGCTGAGCTGCGAGAGTTAAAGGCGCAACTTCAGGATTTAATGGACAAAGGTTTTGTCAGACCAAGTGTATCGCCTTGGGGAGCGCCGGTGCTATTTGTGAAGAAGAAGGATGGATCACTTCGACTATGTGTGATTATCGGGAGTTGAATAAAGTGACCATCAAGAACAAGTACCCTTTGCCGCGCATTGATGACTTATTTGATCAGCTGCAAGGGTCTTGTGTCTTCTCCAAGATTGACTTACAGTTTGGTTACCACCAATTGAAGGTGAGGGCCGAGGACATCCCTAAGACGGCATTCAGGTCGCGGTACGGGCATTATGAGTTCACCGTCATGCCTTTTGGATTGACAAATGCCCCTGCTGCTTTTATGGATTAATGAACAGGATTTTTCGACCATACCTGGATCGGTTCGTCGTTGTTTTATTGATGACATCCTAGTTTATTCCGAAGCGATGTGGAGCACGAGGAGCACTTGAGGATTGTGCTACAACTTCTGAGAGAGAGCAAGTTGTATGCCAAGTATCTAAGTGTGATTTTTGGCTTCGGGAGGTTGTCTTTTTGGGCCATGTGATTTCAGCCGCTGAGTGGCAGTAGACCCGGCGAAGATCGAGGCAGTCCGGGATTGGCCCCGACCGACGACGGTATCAGAGGTCCGCAGTTTCATGGGCTTAGCGGGATATTACCGTCGGTTTGTGGAAGGTTTTGCGAAACTCTCCACACCCCTCACTCGTTTGACGCGGAAAGGGATTAAGTTTACTTGGAGTGAGGATTGCCAGAGGAGCTTTGAGGAATTAAAGAACAGATTGATGTCGGCTCCTATCCTTTCCCTCCCCGTGATGGGGAAAGGATACGTGATATACAGTGATGCATCGCACAGTGGACTTGGTTGCGTGCTGATGCAGGAGGGAAGGGTAATCGCTTATGCCTCTCGGCAACTGAAGGATTATGAAAAGAATTACCCTACCCATGATTTGGAGCTAGCTGCAGTGATTTTTGCACTAAAGTTGTGGCGCCACTACCTGTATGGGGAGCACTGCGAGATTTACACCACCCACAAGAGCTTGAAATACCTGTTCACACAGAAGGAGCTCAACTTGAGGCAGCGCAGATGGTTGGAATTGTTGAAAGACTATGATGTAGACATATTATACCATCCTGGCAAGGCCAACGTGGTTGCTGATGCCCTGAGCAGGAGACGCAGTACAGAGTCTATCTTTGATGATCACCGATCAGGCGCCATTACTTGAGCAGATGAGGCGGTTGGAGCTCGAGGTTGTGTCCCCTGGGTTCTCTGCTAGACTTATGTCTCTAGTCGTGCAGCCCACTCTGTTGGACAGGATTCGAGAGAGACAGAGTGAGGACCCCCACCTGATAAGGATTCGAGAGCAGATACAGACTGGTTTGACGGGGGACTTTTCAGTTGATGCTTCGGGAGTACTGCGGTACAGGGACCGAGCTTGTGTGCCTATGGATGCAAAGATCCGAGAGCAGATCTTGAGGGAGGCCCACTATACACCTTATACCATCCATCCTGGTGGGACTAAGATGTATAGGGACCTTAAGACACAGTTTTGGTGGAATGGGATGAAAAGAGACATTGGGAGATTTGTAGCACACTGTCTAAACTTGTCCAGCAAGTATAGGCTGAACATCGTGTACCTGCTGGCAAGTTGCAGAGTCTCCCAATCCCTGAATGGAAATGGGAGCATGTTACAATGGATTTTGTCACAGGTTTGCCGAGGGCGCAGGCGGGGGCTGATGGTATCTGGGTAGTCGTGGACAGACTTACCAAGTCCGCTCACTTTTTACCGGTTCAGATGACTTGGGCGATGGAGCGTCTCGCACAGGTGTACTTGGCTGAGGTGGTTAGATTGCACGGGGTACCGTGTTCCATCGTATCAGATAGAGACCCGAGGGTTTGTCTCGCATTTCTGGAGGAGTTTACAGACAGCCTTGGGGACGCAGCTCCGATTTAGTACAGCATTCCACCCCACAGACCGATGGGCAGTCAGAGCGCACTATTCAGGACCCCTCGAGGATATGTTGAGAGCATGCGTTCTGGACTTTGGGGAGGGTGGTACCGGCACTTGGGATTAGTTGAGTTTGCGTACAACAACAGCTATCAAGCGAGCATTCAGATGGCTCCGTTTGAAGCGTTGTATGGACGCAAGTGTCGGTCACCCCTTTATTGGAGTGACGTGGGTGAGAAGAAGACTTGTGGTCCTGATCTACTATTAGAGGCAGAGGAAAAGGTCAGATTGGTACGACGATATCTTGAGACCGCCCAGAGTCGACAGAAGCGTTATGCTGATACTCGGCGGCGAGACTTAGAGTTTCAGGTGGGAGACCATGTTTTCTGAAAGTCTCGCCTTCGAAGGGGATCTGGAGATTGGTATTTCTGGGGAAGCTGAGCCCCTCGTTATATTGACCTTTCGAGGTGTTGGAGCGCTTTAGGGCCAGTTGCCTCAGGCTTGCACTTCCTCCCAGGCTTTCTGGTGTTCACGAGTGTTTTCATGTATCGACTCTGAGGAGGTATGTTCATGACCGTCCCACATCATCGATTTTACCCCATTGGAGGTTGCTGAGAACCTGAGCTATGTTGAGCGGCCGTGAGTGATCTTGGACCGTGAGGTTAGGGAGTTGCGCAGTCGGGCCATCCCTTATGTGAAGATCCTCTGGAGCAGTCATGATGAGCGCGAGGCTACCTGGGAGCTGGAGTCAGCGATGATGGATGCTTACCCCCACTTGTTCGAGGGCCCTGCTTGAGGTATGACTTTTTGTTTCGAGGACGAAACTTTTTCTTGTGGGGAGGATGTAGTGTTCTGGTTTTTCCCGTGCAACTTTCCGATGAATCCATTGTGTGGAACACCTAGTGTTGGTGTGTCTGGCCCATGGTGCATCAAAGGGTGCCACAGATGGACCTTGTGAGACTTTGATAGCTGATTTGGCCTTCGGCTGCATTTGCCGAATTTTAGAAAAGGTTTTGGGCCAATCTGAGGTTGGATTTGGATTTCAGCGGGAAAAAAACGCTTGAAAACGGCTATTTGCTTGTTAAATTTGGAGTCCGGATGACCAAAAACGGGCTTCCGGAAGTTTTCGGGGATTTTCGGTGCATGGGGGAGGCTCGTGGACCGGCCTGAGCCACGTGGCGGCCTATTATTGGCCGGCTCACGCAGCTCGGTCCACGGGGGGCGCGGCGGTGCATGGACCGCGGCGGGGGACGCGTGGCGTGCCCGGAGTGGCGGCGCACGCGGCACGGCTCAGGGGCTTGCGGGTTGCGGTGGACCGGGCGCATGACACGTGGCGGCTGGGATTTGCTGGCTCACGAGGGCGCGGTCCACGGTGTGCGCAGAGGGGCGCCTCGGGACGGCGCGCGCACAGTGGCGCCAGGCGGGCGGTCGGCCGCACTCGAGTGCGGACACGTGTCGGCACGCGACGGCGGGCCGTACCTACCCCCGCTGACCGCGGGGGGACACGTGGTGGCGCGCGGCGGGACCCTTGCACCGCTGTCCCCTGTTGTGGGGTGACGTGGCATCACCAGAGGTTTCGGGCGCGTCGGACAGGAGGTATACAACGGTTTCCGGGCGCAGTGCGCCCGAAACCTGCGCCCGAAAACCCGGCCAACAGCATTTGGGCTGGGCTATAAATAGGTCCTTGTGTTCCTTTTCAGCTCTTCTGGCCCCTTTTCCACAGAGAGTTCTTCAGAGCGAATTTTCCCCACACAGTGCACTATTCTTTGGAGGACTTTGGATTTTTGGAGGCACGTTCCCGAGGTTTCACGATTTAGGCGCGGCGCGACGTTGTTCTCGGCGACCCGCTTCGCCCCTTCTCAGTGTTTGGGCTCCCCCGACTCACCCGACTTCCGATTTCGCCGATTTTCGCCGTTGGACTCACGACAGTAGGACTTCAACTCCTGTGTTTTGAGGTTCCTCGTTTTCCGTGCTGACCTTGGAGTTTTCTGAGCACCCATTTGACCCATTTTTCTTCGCGGATTTTGGACAGCACCGCGGTGTTCTAGCCGTATCTTTTCGCTCAGACGTCGGATCGAGGCGATTCAAAAGGCAATTTTCATCTACACTTCGCAAGGAGTCTCCTGGATTTTTCTCAGATTTTTGGAATATTTTCGAAGGTGAAAGTCTCCTCCACTGTGGTTTTTTGACACGATTTTCTGGAACTTTGGATTCTGGGTGTTCCCTTGCAGAATTTGTACTCAGCGTAGAAAATCGGATTTGAACGTGCAGGTACTCGTTTCGACGGGTTCGTCGCGAGGATCGCGATAGTATTTTCTTGGATTTTTCGGGCATTTCTCACAGGTGAAAATGACGGAATTGGACTGTGGTAAAATTGGACAGATTTGGTTGGAATGTTTAATTTATGTATGTTCCCTTGGGGTATTTGTACAGAGTTGTGGTGACTTTTGGACTGAGCGTGGGATTCGCTTTTGGGTCAGGGATTAGCGCTCGAGGTGGGTGATGTTGTAAACCTCCTACTTATGATTTGTCACTAGGCCTATTGGAATGCTCTTGATCATGTTGTTAGTAGAACTGTGAAATGGACCTAGCATGCTTGTATGAGATCATGGTTTCTTGTTAATATTTGCATTGTCAGAAAACTACAAGTTAGTAGGTTGTGTTTCATGCTTTAGATATGTAGTATAATTACTTGGAAATCATGCTAAATCCATATCATGTTGAATGTTTAATGAAAGGTTGGGATATGCGGTTAGAGTACTTAAAAATGGTTTCATCAAGGAAAGGACTTTGCATGCTTGAATGGTCACCTAGATAGGCCACCTTTTTCTGCTACACTATCATGCTGGAATTGACTTAGGAGAAACCATGTTTCATTCTTTCTCCAGTCACTTAGACTAGGGGATAGTATGCCTGATTAGAGCAGGGACTGGGATAGTGTAGTCAGCTTTGGGATTTGGGGACAGGCAGGTTTGAGGACCGGTGTCTCGCGGCAACCGCGGATTTGGGCGGTTGACGGACTGTTTATTAGTGCATCAGATTGGGGGATAGGGGACGGGACTTCTTTAGTGGATGGGTTGTTCCCACTTAGTGAGTCTTGGTCCAGTCCGACTATATCGGGTACTTGAGACCGTGCCGGTCAGGAGCCGGTTTTG